>JAHHZJ010001381.1:0-92571 GCA_021437245.1 Aegilops speltoides
GGGGGGGGAAAAAAAAAAAGGGGGGGGCCCCCCCCTTTTCCCAAAGGGTTTGTTTTGGGGGAAAAAAATTTTTGGGGGGAAAAAGGGGGGGAAAAACCCAAATTTTAAAAAAAAAAATTTTTTTTTAAACTTTTTCCCCCCAAACCCCCCCTTTTTTCCCAAAAATTTCCCCCCCCCCCGGTTTAATAAAGGGGGGGCCCCCCCCCCTATGGGGGGGAAAATTTGGGAAAAAAACCCCCCAAAAAAAGGGGGTTTTTTAAAAAAAGGGGGGCCCCCGTTTTGCAAAAAAGGGGGGGAAAAAACCCCCCCCGGTTCCCAAAACAAAAAATTTTTTTCCCCCCAAAGGGGGAAACCCCTTTTTTTGGGGGACGGGCCCGGGGGGGGTTTTTTTTTTTTGGGGCTTTTGGGGGGAAACCGGGGAAAAATGGGGGGGGGTTTGGGGCCCCCAACCCCTTTTTTTTTTGGGGGGGCCCCCTTTTTAAAGGGGGGAAAAAAACCCCCCCCCCCCTTTTCCAACCGGGGGGAAAAAGGGGGGGGGGGAAAAAAGGGAAAAGGGGGCCCCCCCCCCCCCCCTTTTAAAAAGGGCCCCTTTAATTTGGGTTCCCCAAAAATTGGGAAGGGAGGAAAACCTTTCCCCCTTTGGGAAATTTTTTTTCCCCCCCAAAGCCCTTTTTTGGGGGGGAAGGGGGGCCCCCCCCCCAAAAAAAACCCCTATTTCCCCCTTAAAAAAAGGGGGGGGTTTGGGGGGAAAATTAACGGAAACCCCTTTTAAAAAAAGGGGGGGGGAAAAAAAAAATTTTTTTCCCAAATTTTTAAAGGGGAAACCCCTTTTTTCCCCCCCCCTTTTTCCCAAGGGAAAAAAAATTTTTTAAAAATTAAGGTTTTTTTGGGGCCAAAATTTTTTTTTGGGGGTTTGGGGGGCCCCCCATTTAAAAACCCCCCCTTTTTAAATTTTTCCCCCCGGGGAAATTTGGTTTTAAAAAAACCCGGGGTTGGGGAAAAAAAACCCAAAAAATTTTGGGGAAACCAATTTCCGGGTTTTTTGGGGGTTTTTTCCTTTTTCCCCCAAACCCCCCCAAAAAAAAGGGGGTTGGGGAAAAAAAAATTTGAAAAGGGGGGTTTTGGGGTTTTTTGGGGGGAAAATTTTGGGGGAAAAATTTTTGGGGTTTTTTTTTTCCCCCCCGGGAAGGGGGGGGGTTTTCCCCCCCCCCTTTTTTTTTTGGGGGCCCCCTTTGGCCCGGGAAATTCCGGGCCCCCCTTTTTTTAAATGGGGCCCCGGGGGAAAAATGGGGGGGGGGGGGGGTTTTGGGGGGGGGCCCGGGGGGGGGGGGAAAGCCGCCCTTCCCCCAAAAAAAACCCCCCCCCCCATTGCCCCGGGGACCCCGGGTTTTTGGGGGGGGGGGGGCCCCCCGGGGGGGGGGGAAAACCCCCTTTTCCCCCAAAAAAGGATTAACCCAGGGGGGCCCCCCCCCCTTTTTAAAAAAAAACCCCCCCAAACCCCAAAACCTAATCTCAAATCGCCAACCCAACATCGCCTTTGGAGACACACTGTAGTACTCCTTTATAATCACCCGATTCACGTTGTGACGTTTGGTAGCACCCAAAGTGTTCCTCCGGTAAGCAGGAGTTGCATAATCTCATAGTTACGGGAACATGTATAAGTCATGGATAAAAGCGGTAGCAACATACTAAGCGATCGAGTGCTAAGCTAATGGAATGGGTCATGTCAATCGAGATCATTCTACTAATGATGTGACCTTGTTAATCAAATAACAACTCTTTGTTCATGGTTAGGAAACATAACCATCTTTGATTAACAAGCTAGTCTAGTAGAGGCATACTAGTGACATGTTGTTTGTTTATGCATTCACACATGTATCATGTTTCCGGTTAATACAATTCTAGCATGAATGATAAACATTTATCATGAAATAAGAAATAAATAATAACTTTATTATTGCCTCTAGGGCATATTTCCTTGATCTCCCACTTGCACTAGAGTCAATAATCTAGATTACATAGTAATGATTCTAACACCCATGGAGTCTTGGTGCTGATCATGTTTTGCTCGTGGAAGAGGCTTAGTCAGCGGGTGCGCAACATTCGGATCCGTATGTATCTTGCAAATCTCTATGTCTCCCACGGACTAAGTCCGGATGGAATTGAAGCGTCTCTTGATGTGCTTGGTCCTCTTGTGAAATCTGGATTCCTTCGCTAAGGCAATTGCTCGAGTATTGTCACGAGAAGATTTTCATTGGACCCGATGCACTAGGTATGACACCTAGATCGGATATGAACTCCTTCATCCGAGACTCCTTCATTAGCTGCTTCCGAAGCTGCTATGTACTCCGCTTCACATGTAGATCCCTTCTGACGCTTTCTGTTTAGAACTGCACCAGCGACAGCTCCTCCGTTTAGTGTAAATCGTATCCGGTCTGCGATTTAGAATCGTCGGATCGGTGTCAAAACTTGCATCAACGTAACCGTTCACGATGAGCTCTTTGTCACCTCCATATCGAAAACATATCCTTAGTCCTTTTCGGTATTTGGGATGTTCTTGACCGCTGTCCGATGATCCACTCTGGATTACTTTGGTACCTCCTGCTAAACTTATAGCAAGGCACACATCAGTGCGGTACAGAGCATTGCATACATGATAGAGCCTATGGCTGAAGCATAGGAACATCTTTCATTTTCTCTCTATCTTCTGCGGTGGTGGGGCATTGAGTCTTACTCAACTTCACACCTTGTAACACAGGCAAGAACCCTTTCTTTGCTTGATCCATTTTGAACTTCTTCAAAATTTTGTCAAGGTATGTGCTTTGTGAAAGTCAATTAAGCGTCTTGATCTATCTCTATAGATCTTAATGCCCAATATGTAAGCAGCTTCACGAGGTCTTTCATTGAAAAACTCTTATTCAAGTATCCTTTATGCTATCCAGAAATTCTATATCATTTCCGATCAACAATATGTCATCTACATATAATATCGAAATGCTCTGAGCTCCACTCACTTTCTTGTAAATCTGGGCTTCTCCAAAAGTGCATATAAACTAAATACTTTGATCACACTATCAAAGCGTTTATTCAACTCGAGATGCTTGCACAGTCCATAGATGGATCATTGGAGCTTGCATACTTTTAGCTCCTTTGGATCGATAAAACCTTACGGTTGCATCATATACAACTCTTCTTCGAAAATCCATTCAGGAATGCAGTCTTTACATCCATTTGCCAAATTTCATAATCATAAAATCGGCAATTGCTAACATGATTCAGACGGACTTAAGCATCGCTCTGGTGAGAAGGTCTCATCGTAGTCAATCCACAGAACTTGTCGAAAACCCTTTGCGACAAGTCGAGCTTTATAAACGATAACATTACGTCGGCGTCGGTCTTCTTCTTGAAGATCCACTTGTTTTCTATTGCTTGCCTACCCTCGGGCAAGTCGACCAAAGTCCATACTTTGTTTTCATACATGGATCCCATCTCAGATTTCATGGCCTCAAGCCATTTTGCGAATCTGGGCTCACCATCGCTTCTTCATAGTTTGTAGGTTCATCATGATCTAGTAGCATGATTTCCGAACAGGATTACCGTACCACTCTGGTGCGGATCTTACTCTGGTTGATCTCGTGGTTACGTAGTAACTTGATCGAAGTTTCATGATCAATATCATCAACTTCCTCACTACTTGGTGTAGATGTCTCGAAACCGGTTTCTGCGACAAACTACTTTCAAGTAAGGGAGAAGGTACAATTACCTCATCAAGTTCTACTTTCCTCCCACTCACTTCTTTGAGAGAAACTCCTTCTCTAGAAAGGATCCATTCTTAACAACGAATGTCTTGCCTTGGATCTGTGATAGAAGGTGTACCAAACTGTCTCCTTTGGGTATCCAATGAAGACACATTTCTCGATTTGGGTTCGAGCTTATCGGGTTGAAGCTTTTCACATAAGCATCGCATCCCCAAACTTTAAGAAAGCGACAACTTTGGTTTCTTGCCAAACCACAGTTCATAAGGTGTCGTCTCAGCAGTTTTAGCGGTGTTCTATTCAGTGTGAATCGGCCGTCTCTAGAGCATAACCCCAAAGCGATAGCGGTAAATCTGTAAGAGACATCATAGATCGTACCATATCTAGTAAAGTCACGATTCTGACGTTCGGACACACCATTCTGTTGTGGTGTTCGGGTGGCGTGAGTTCTTGAAACTATTCGCATTGTTTCAAATGTAGACCAAACTCGTAACTCAAATATTCACCTCCACGATCAGATCGTAGAAATTTAATTTTCTTATTACGATGATTTTCAACTTCACTCTGAAATTCTTTGAACTTTTCAAATGTTTCAGACTTATGTTTCATTAAGTAGATATACCCATATCTGCTTAAGTCATCTGTGAAGGTGAAAATAACGATATCATACGAGCCTCAACATTCATTGGACCACATACATCTGTATGTATGATTTCCAACAAATCTGTTGCTCTCTCCATAGTCACGGAGAAGCGGGTTTTAGTCATCTTGCCCATGAGGCACGGTTACATAAGTGCCAAGTGATTCATAATCAAGTGACTCCAAAAGTCCATCGATATGGAGTTTCTTCATCGCTTTATACCAATATGACCTAAGCGGCGTGCCACAAATAAGTTGCACTATCATTATCAACTCTGCATCTTTTGGTTTCAACATTATGAATATGTATCACTACTATCGAGATTTAACAAAAATAGACCACTCCTCAAGGGTGCATGACCATAAAAGATATTACTCATATAAATAGAACAACCATTATTCTCTGATTTAAATGAATAACCGTCTCGCATCAAACAAGATCCAGATATAATGTTCATGCTCAGCGAGGCACCAAATAACAATTATTCAGGTCTAAAACTAATCCCGAAGGTAGATGTAGAGGTAGCGTGCCGACCGCGATCACATCGACTTTGGAACCATTTCCCAGCGCATCGTCACCTCGTCCTTTGCGGTGTTAAGCAATCCGTAGTCCTGTTTGAGTTGCAAATATTAGCAGAACCAGTATCAAATACCAGGTGCTCTGCGAGCTCTAGTAAGGTACACATCAATAACATGTATATCACATATACCTTTGTTCACCTTGCCATCCTTCTTATCCGCCAAATACTTGGGGCAGTTCGCTTCCGGTGACCGATCGCTTGCGGTAAAGCACTTTCAGTTTCAGGCTTAGGTCCGGACTTGGGTTTCTTCTCTGAGCGACAACTTGCTTGCTGTTCTTCTTGAAGTTCCTTCTTCTTCCTTTGCCTTTCTTCTTGAAACTAGTGGTCTTATTGACCATCAACACTTGATGCTCCTTCTTGATTTCTACCTCCATGAGCCTTTAGCATTGCGAAGAGCTCGGTATAGTCTTTACTAACCCTTGCATATTATAGTTCATCACGAAGCCTTTGTAGCTTGGTGGCGGTGATTGAAGAATTACATCAATGACACAATCATCCGGAAGATTAACTCCCAATTCGTCAAGTGATTGTAGTACCCGGACATTACGAGTATGTGCTCACTAACGAACTATTCTCCTCCATCTTGCAGCTATAGAACTTATTGGAGACTTCATATCTCTCAATCCGGGCATTACATTTGGAATATTAACTTCAACTCTGGAACATCTCATATGCTCCATGACGTTCAAAGCGTCGTTGAAGTCGATTCTAAGCCGTAAAGCATGGCACTTGAACTATAGAGTAGTCATCAGCTTTGCTCTGCCGGGCGTTCACAACATCGGTGTTGCTCCGGCGAACTGGCACCCAGCGGTGCATCGGGGCGTAACTCTTACATGCAGACAATGAGGATGATCCTCAAATTCGGACCCAGTCCGTGTAATTGCTACCATCATCTTTCAACTTTGCTTTCTCAAGGCGCATTAAAATTCAGCGGAACAACAACACGAGCCATCTATCTACAAACAAACATAAACAAGCAAGATACTATCGGTACTAAGTTCATGATAAATTTAAGTTCAATTAATCATATTACTTAAGAACTCCCACTTAGGCAGACATCCCTCTAGTCATCTTAAGTGATCACGTGATCCAAATCAACTAAACCATAACCGATCATCACGTGAAATGGAGTAGTTTTCAATGGTGAACATCTTATGTTGATCATATCTACTATATGATTCACGCTCGACCTTCGGTCTCCGTGTTCGAGGCCATATCGCATATGCTAGGCTCGTCAAGTATAACCCGAGTATTCTGCGTGTGCAAAACTGGCTTGCACCCGTTGTAGATGGACGTAGAGCTTATCACACCCGATCATCACGTGGTGTGCAGGCACGACGAACTTTGGCAGCGGTGCATACTCGGGAGAACACTTCTTGATAATTTAGTGAGAGATCATCTTATAATGCTACCGTCAATCAAAGCAAGATAAGATGCATAAAGGATAAACATCACATGCAAATCAATATAAGTGATATGATATGGTCATCATCATCTTGTGCTTCGTGATCTCCATCTCTGCGGCACCACCATGATCACCATCGTCACCGTAGCGACACCTTGATCTCCATCGTAGCATCGTTGTCGTCTCGCCAATCTTATGCTTCTCGACTATCGCTACCGCTTAGTGATAAAGTAAAGCATTACGAAGCGATGCATTGCATACAATAAGCGACAACCATATGGCTCCCGGCGGTTGCCGATAACCCGGATACAAAACATGATCATCTCATACAATAAAATATAGCATCACGTCTTGACCATATCACATCACAACATGCCTGCAAAAACAAGTTAGGCGTCCTCTACTTTGTTGTTGCAAATTTTACGTGGCTGCTACGGGCTTAAGCAAGAACCAGTCTCACCTCGCATCAAAACCACAGCGATACTTCGTCAAATAGACTCCGTTTTAACCTTCTCAAGGACGAGGCGTATGCACTCAGTTCAACTAAAGTGAGAGAGCAGACACCCACGGTCACCTTTAAGCAGCGAGTGCTCGTGGCGGTGAAACCAGTCTCGCGTAAAGCGTCTGGCGTAATGTCGGTCAGGCGCTTCATCTCACAATACCGCTGAACCAAAGTATGACATGCTGGTAGGTAGTATGACTTATATCGCCCACAACTCACTTGTGTTCTACTCGTGCAAAACATCAAACCATAAAAACCTAGGCTCGGATGCCCTTTGTTGGGGAGCGTAGTAATTTCAAAAATTTCCCTCGCTGCGCAAGATCATGGTGACGATATAGCAGCGAGAGGGAGAGTGTTGTCTCGTACCCTCGTAGACCGAAGCGAGGCGATCTGGCGTAGAGGAAGTAGTCGTCGTTCTCCTCGCGATCCGACCGATCCGGCGCCGTTACTCCGGCGCCCGAGTTCTTGACACCGTACAGCTCGATGGCGTCCCTCGTACTCGATCCAGCGAGTGTCGAGGAGAGTTCCGTCGGCCTGACGGCGTGGTGGCGATCTTGATGTTTTACGGCGCGGGGCCGCCTAAGCTTAGCGACGATATGGCGGAGGTGGAATATGGTGGAGGGGGCACGCGCACGGCTAAGAGCGATCCGTAGATCAAACTTGTGTGTTCTAGGGTGCCCCCTGCCCCGTATATAAAGGAGGGAGGGAGGTGCGGCCGGCCCAAGGGAGGCGGGAGGTCCTACTCCCAGGGAGTAGGACTCCCCCTTCCTAGTTGGAGTAGGATTGGGGGAGGGGGAAGAGGAAAGAGGCGCCCCCCCTCCTTGTCCTATTGGGACTAGGGGAGGGTCTTGTGACCTGCCTGGCGGCCCTCCTCTTCTCCCTCGAGGCCCACTAAGGCCCATTTAGTTCCGGGGGTTCGGTAACCTCCGGTACTCGATAAATTCCGTTTTCACGGAACCATTCCGAACTCCAAATATAGGCTTCAATATATCAATCTTTATGTCTCGACCATTTGAGACTCCTCGTCATGTCCGTGATCACATCCGGGACTCCGAACTTCTTGGTACATCAAAATACATAAACTCATAATAAGCATCGCCGAAACCTTAAGCGTGCGGACCCTACGGTTCGAGAACAATGTAGACATGACCGAGACCGTCTCGGTCAATAACCAACAGCGGGACCTGGATGCCCATATTGGTTCCTACATATTCTCTGAAGATCTTTATCGGTCGGACCGCATAACAACATCGTTGTTCCTTTGTCATCGGTATGTTACTTGCCGAGATTGATCGTCGGTATCAATACCTAGTTCAATCTCGTTCTGCAAGTCTCTTTACTCGTTCCGTAATACATCATCTCACAGCTAACTCATTAGTTGTAATGCTTGCAAGGCTTGATGATGTGTATTACCGAGAGGGCCGAGATACCTCTCCGACAATCGGAGTGACAAAACCTAATCTCAAAATCGCCAACCCAACATCGCCTTTGGAGACACCGTAGTACTCCTTTATAATCACCCGATTCGTTGTGGCGTTTGGTAGCACCAAAGTGTTCCTCCGATGGCAGGAGTTGCATAATCTCATAGTTACGAGGAACATGTATAAGTCATGGATAAAAGCGGTAGCAACATACTAAGCGATCGAGTGCTAAGCTAATGGAATGGGTCATGTCAATCAGATCATTCTACTAATGATGTGACCTTGTTAATCAAATAACAACTCTTTGTTCATGGTTAGGAAACATAACCATCTTTGATTAACAAGCTAGTCTAATAGAGGCATACTAGTGACATGTTGTTTGTTTAACATTTATTTAGGTTCAACACTAATCCCGAAAGTATAGGGAGTGTGCGATGATGATCATATCAATCTTGAAACTACTTTCAACACACATCGTCACTTCACCCTTAACTAGTTTACATTTATTCGCAACTCCGTTTGAGTTACTACTTTTTAGCAATGAACGATTACCAAACACCGAGGGTTGCTATAAACACTAGTAAAGTACACATCAATAACATGTATATCAAATATACCTTTGATCACTTTGCCATCCTTCTTATCCGCCAAATACTTGGGGTAGTTCTGCTTCCAGTGACCAGTCCCTTTGTAGTAGAAGCACTTAGTTTCAGGCTTAGGTCCAAACTTGGGTTTCTTCACTTGAGCAGCAACTTGCTTGCCGTTCTTCTTGAAGTTCCCTTCTATCCCTTTGCCCTTTTCTTGAAACCAGTGGTCTTGTTAACCATCAACACTTGATGTTCTTTCTTGATTTCTACCTTCATCGATTTCATCATCATGAAAAAAAAACTCGGGAATCATTTTCATCATCCCTTGCATACTATAGTTCATCACGAAGTTCTACTAACTTGGTGATGGTGACTAGAGAATTCTGTCAATCACTATCTTATCTGGAAGATTAACTCCCACTTGATTCAAGCGATTGTAGTACCCAGACAAGCTGAGCACATGCTCACTAGTTGAGCGATTCTCCTCCATCTTTTTAGCTATAGAACTTGTTGAAGACTTCATATCTCTCAACTCGGGTATTTGCGTTGAAGACTTCATATCTCTCAACTCGGGTATTTGCTTGAAATATTAACTTCAACTCCTGGAACATCTCATATGGTCCATGACGTTCAAAACGTCTTTGAAGTCCCGATTCTAAGCTGTTAAGCATGGTGCACTTAAACTATCAAGTAGTCATCATATTGAGCCAATAAGCGTTCATAACGTTTGCATACGCTCTGCAATAGGTCTGTCACCTAGCGGTGCATTAAGGACAAAATTATTCTGTGCAGCAATGAGGATAAACCTCCGACCACGGATCGAATCCGCATCATTTCTACTAACATTTTTCAACACAATTTTCTCTAGGAACATATCAAAAACAAACATATGAAAGCAACAACGCGAGCTATTGATCTACAACATAATTTGCAAAATACTACCAGGACTAAGTTCATGATAAATTTAAGTTCAATTAATCATATTACTTAAGAACTCCCACTTAGATAGACAACTCTCTAGTCATCTAAGTGATCCGTGATCAAATCAACTAAACCATAACCGATCATCACGTGAGATGGAGTAGTTTTCAATGGTGAACATCTTATGTTGATCATATCTACTATATGATTCACGATTCGACCTTTCGGTCTCCGTGTTAGAGCCATATCTGCATATGCTAGGCTCGTCAAGTTTAACTGAGTATTCGGCGTGTGCAAAACTGGCTTGCACCCGTTGTAGATGGACGTAGAGCTTATCACACCCGATCATCACGTGGTGTGCGGGCACGACGAACTTTGGCAGATGCATACTCGGGAGAACACTTCTTGATAATTTAGTGATAGATCATCTTAAAATGCTACCGTCAATCAAAGCAAGATAAGATGCATAAAGGATAAACATCACATGCAATCAATATAAGTGATATGATATGGCCATCATCATCTTGTGCTTGTGATCTCCATCTTGAGCTCACCGTCGTGATCACCATCGTCACCGGCGCGACACCTTGATCTCCATCGTAGCATCGTTGTCGTTTCGCCATCTATTGCTTCTCGACTATCGCTACCGCTTAGTGATAAAGTACAGCAATTACAGCGTTTGCATTTCATACAATAAGCGACAACCATATGGCTCCAGCGAGTTGCCGATAACTTTGGTTACAAAACATGATCATCTCATACAATAAAATATAGCATCACGTCTTGACCATATCACATCACAACATGCCTGCAAAAACAAGTTAGGCGTCCTCTACTTTGTTGTTGCAAACTTTACGTGGCTGCTTTCGGGATTAAGCAAGAACCAATCTCACCTCGCATCAAAACCACAGCGATACTTCGTCAAATAGACTCCGTTTTAACCTTCTCAAGGACGGGCGTATGCCTCAGTTCAACTAAAGTGAGAGAGGCAGACACCCGCCGGTCACCTTTAAGCAGCGAGTGCTCGTGGCGGTGAAACCAGTCTCGCGTAAGCGTCTGGCGTAATGTCGGTCGGGCGCTTCATCTCACAATCTGCTGAACCAAAGTATGACATGCTGGTAGGTAGTATGACTTGTATAAGCCCACAACTCACTTGTGTTCTACTTGTGCAAAACATCAAACCATAAAACCTAGGCTCGGATGCCACTATTGGGTTATGTAGTAATTTCAAAAAATTTCCTCGCACCGCAAGATCATGGTGATGCATAGCAGCGAGTGGGGAGAGTGTTGTCTCGTACCCTCGTGAAGCCGAGGCGGAAGCGATCTGGCGTAGAGAAGTAGTCGTACAATCTCCTCGCGATCAACCGATCCTAAGCGCCGTTACTCGGCGCCCGAGTTCTTGACACACGTACAGCTCGATGGCGCTCCTCGGGCTCCAATCCGGTAGAGCCGGGGAGGAAGAGTTCCGTCGACCGACCACGGCGTGGTAGCGATCTTGATGTTCTACGGCGCGAGGCTTCGCCTAAAGCTGCGGCGATATGACCGAGGTGGAATATGGTGGAGGGGCACGCACACGGCTAAAGGCGATCCGTAGATCAACTTGTGTCTATGGGGTGCCTTGCCCCGTATATAAAGGATGGAGGAGGAGGAGGCCGGCCAAGGGTTTGGCAGCGCGGTGTGGAGTCCTACTAGGATTCCAAGTCCTAGTAGGAGTCCATCAAGAGGAGGAAGGGAGAAGGAATAGGAGGAGAAGGAAGGTGGCGGCCCCTTTTCCCTAGTCCAATTCGGACTAGAGGAGAGGGCGCAGCAGCCTTTTCCTCTTCCCACTAAAGCCCATCAAGGCCCATTACTTCTCCCGTAACTCCCGGTACTCGAAAAATACCGAATGACTCGGAACCTTTCCGAACTCGAATATAGTCGTCAATATATCGATCTTTCGTCTCGACCATTTGAGACTCCTCGTCATGTCCCGATCTCATCCGGGACTCCGAACTCCTTGGTACATCAAAACTCATAAACTCATAATATAACTATCGCCGAAACCTTAGCGTGCGGACCCTACGGTTCGAGAACAATGTAGACATGACCGAGACCGTCTCGGTCAATAACCAATAAGCGGGACCTGGATGCCCATATTGGTTCCTACATATTCTCTGAAGATCTTTATCGGTCGAGACCGCATAACAACATCGTTGTTCCCTTACGGTTTGCATCATATACAACTCTTCCTCCGGAAAACCATTGAGGAGCGCGGTTTTACATCCATTGCCAAATTTCATAAATTGTGGCAATTGCTAACATGATTCGGACAGACTTAAGCATCGCTACGGTTGAGAAAATCTCATTGTAGTCAACATCTTGAACTTTGTCGAAAACCTTTTTTGCAACAAATCGAGCTTTGTAGATAGTAACACTACTATCAGCGTCCGTCTTCCTCTTGAAGATCCATTTATTTTCTATGGTTTGCCGATCATCGAGCAAATCCATCAAAGTTCATACTTTGTTCTCATACATGGATCATATCTCAGATTTCATGGCCTCAAACCATTTTGCGGAATCGGGCTCATCATCGCTTCCTCATAGTTAGTAGGTTTGTCATGGTCAAGTAACACGACCTCGAGCAGGATTACCGTACCACTCAGTGCGGATCTCACTCTGTTTTACCTCTGAGGTTGGTAGTAACTTGATCTGAAGTTTTATGATCATCATCATTAACTTCCTCACTAATTGGTGTAGGTGTCACGAGGAACCAATTTACGTGATGAACTACTTTCCAATAAGGGAGCTAATCTTGTTACCTCATCAAGTTCTACTTTCCTCCACTCACTTCTTTCGAGAGAAACTCCTTCTCTAGAAAGGATCCATTCTTAATGTGAATGTCTTGCCTTGGATCTGTGATAGAAGGTGTACCCAACTGTCTCCTTTGGGTATCCTATGAAGACACATTTCTCCGATTTGGGTTTGAGCTTATCGGGATGAAACTTTTTCACATAAGCATCGCATGGCCCCAAACTTTAAGAAAGCGACAACTTTGGTTTCTTGCTAAACCATAGTTCATATAGTGTCGTCTCGGTAGTTTAGATGGTGCCCAATTTAACGTGAATGCAGCTGTCTCTAATGCATGATCCCAAAAGCGATATTGGTAAATCAGTAAGAAACATCATAGATTGCACTATATCCAATAAAGTGCGATTCACGATGTTTGGACACACCATAACATTGTGGTGTTCCAGGTGGCGTGAGCTGTGAAACTATTCCACATTGTTTTAATTGAAGACCAAACTCGTAACTCAAATATTCATCTCCATGATCAGATCGCGGAAACTTTATTTTCTTGTTACGATGATTTTCCACTTCACTCTGAAATTCTTTGAACATTTCAACTATTTCAGACTTATGTTTCATCAAGTAGATATACCCATATCCGCTCAAATCATCTTGTGAAGGTCAGAAAATAACAATATTTGCCACTAGCATTAACACTCATTGGATCGCATACATCGGTATGTATTATTTCCAATAAGTCGGTAGCTTGTTCCATTGTTCGGAGAAGCGGAGTTTTAGTCATCTTGCCCAAAAAGCACGGTTCGCAAGCATCAAGTGATTCATAATCAAGTGATTCCAAAATCCCATCAGCATGGAGTTTCTTCATCGCTTTACATAATATGACCTAAGCGGCGATTGCCACAAATAAGTTGCACTATCATTATTAACTTTGCATATTTTGGTTTCAATATTATGAATATGTGTATCACTCGATCGAGATCCAATGAACCATTTTCATTGGGTGTGTAACCATATAAGGTTTTATTCATGTAAGCAGAATAACAGTTTATTCTCTTACTTAAATGAATAACCGTATTGCAATAAACATGATCAAATCATATTCATGCTCAGCGCAAACACCAAATAACATTTATTTAGGTTCAACACTAATCCCGAAAGTATAGGGAGTGTGCGATGATGATCATATCAATCTTGAAACTACTTTCAACACACATCGTCACTTCACCCTTAACTAGTTTACATTTTATACGCAACTCCGTTTGAGTTACTACTTTTTAGCAACGAACCAGTACCAAACACCGAGGGTTGCTATAAACACTAGTAAAGTACACATCAATAACATGTATATCAAATATACCTTTGATCACTTTGCCATCCTTCTTATCCGCCAAATACTTGGGGTAGTTACGCTTCGATGACCAGTCCCTTTGCGGTAGAAGCACTTAGTTTTGAGGCTTAGGTCCGGACTTGGGTTTCTTCACTTGAGCAGCAACTTGCTTGCCGTTCTTCTTGAAGTTCCTTCTATCCCTTTGCCCTTTTCTTGAAACCAGTGGTCTTGTTAACCATCAACACTTGATGTTCTTTCTTGATTTCTACCTTCATCGATTTCATCATCATGAAAAAAAACTGGGAATCATTTTCATCATCTCTTGCATACTATAGTTCATCACGAAGTTCTACTAACTTGGTGATGGTGACTGAAATTCATCAATCACTATCTTATCGGAAGATTAACTCCCACTTGATTCAGCGATTGTAGTACCCGGACAATCGAGCACATGCTCACTAGTTGGCGATTCTCCTCCATCTTTTAGCTATAGAACTTGTTGAAGACTTCATATCTCTCAACTCGGGTATTTGCGTTGAAGACTTTATATCTCTCAACTCGGGTATTTGCTTGAAATATTAACTTCAACTCTGGAACATCTCATATGGTCCATGACGTTCAAAACGTCTTTGAAGTCGATTCTAAGCTGTTAAGCATGGTGCATAAACTATCAAGTAGTCATCATATTGAGCCAATAAGCGTTCATAACGTTTGCATACGCTCTGCAATAGGTCTGTCACCTAGCGGTGCATTAAGGACATAATTCTTACGTGCAGCAATGAGGATAAACCTCCGACCACGGATCGAATCCGCATCATTGCTACTAACATTTTCAACACAATTTTCTCTAGGAACATATCAAAAACAAACATATGAAAGCAACAACGCGAGCTATTGATCTACAACATAATTTGCAAAATACTACGGGACTAAGTTCATGATAAATTTAAGTTCAATTAATCATATTACTTAAGAACTCCCACTTAGATAGACATCTCTCTAGTCATCTAAGTGATCACGTGATCAAATCAACTAAACCATAACCGATCATCACGTGAGATGGAGTAGTTTTCAATGGTGAACATCTTATGTTGATCATATCTACTATATGATTCACGCTCGACCTTTCGGTCTCCGTGTTCGAGGCCATATCTGCATATGCTAGGCTCGTCAAGTTTAACTGAGTATTCGCGTGTGCAAAACTGGCTTGCTCCGTTGAAGATGGACGTGGAGCTTATCACACCCGATCATCACGTGGTGTGCGGGCACGACGAACTTTGCAGCGGTGCATACTCGGGAGAACACTTCTTGATAATTTAGTGATAGATCATCTTAAAATGCTACCGTCAATCAAAGCAAGATAAGATGCATAAAGGATAAACATCACATGCAATCAATATAAGTGATATGATATGGCCATCATCATCTTGTGCTTGTGATCTCCATCTTGAAGCACCGTCGTGATCACCATCGTCACCGGTAGCGACACCTTGATCTCCATCGTAGCATCGTTGTCGTTTCGCCATCTATTGCTTCTCGACTATCGCTACCGCTTAGTGATAAAGTAAAGCAATTACAGAGCGTTGCATTTCATACAATAAGCGACAACCATATGGCTCCAGCCGGTTGCCGATAACTTTGGTTACAAAACATGATCATCTCATACAATAAAATATAGCATCACGTCTTGACCATATCACATCACAACATGCCTGCAAAAACAAGTTAGGCGTCCTCTACTTTGTTGTTGCAAATTTTACGTGGCTGCTACGGGTTAAGCAAGAACCAATCTCACCTCGCATCAAAACCACAGCGATACTTCGTCAAATAGACTCCGTTTTAACCTTCTCAAGGACGGGCGTATGCCTCGGTTCAACTAAAGTGAGAGAGCAGACACCGCCGGTCACCTTTAAGCAGCAGTGCTCGTGGCGGTGAAACCAGTCTCGCGTAAGCGTCTGGCGTAATGTCGGTCGGGCGCTTCATCTCCAATCTGCTGAACCAAAGTATGACATCTTTGGTAGGTAGTATGACTTGTATCGCCCACAACTCACTTGTGTTCTACTCGTGCAAAACATCAAACCATAAAAACCTAGGCTCGGATGCCACTATTGGGTTATGTAGTAATTTCAAAAAATTTCCCTCACGCGCCAAGATCATGGTGATGCATAGCAGCGAGTGGGGAGAGTGTTGTCTCGTATCCTCGTGAACCCGAGGCGGAAGCGATCACAGCGTAGAGGAAGTAGTCGTACGATCTCCTCGCGATCAACCGATCCTAAGCGCCGTTACTCCGGCGCCCCGAGTTCTTGACACGCGTACAGCTCGATGGCGCTCCTCGGGCTCCAATCCGGTAGAGCCGGGAGGAAGAGTTCGTCGGCCTGCGGCGTGGTGGCGATCTTGATGTTCTACCGGCGCGGGCCGCCTAAGCTTTGCGACGATATGACCGAGGTGGAATATGGTGGAGGGGCACCGCACGGCTAAGGCGATCCGTAGATCAACTTGTGTCTATGGGGTGCCTTGCCCCGTATATAAAGGATGGAGGAGGAGGAGGCCGGCCAAGGGTTTGGCGGCCGGTGTGGAGTCCTACTAGGATTCCAAGTCCTAGTAGGAGTCCATCAAGAGGGAGGAAGGGAGAAGGAATAGGAGGAGAAGGAAGGTGGCGGCCCTTTTTCCTAGTCAATTCGGACTAGAGGAGAGGGGGCGCAGCAGCCTTTTCCTCTTCCCACTAAAGCCCATCAAGGCCCATTACTTCTCCCGTAACTCCCGGTACTCGAAAAATACCGAATGACTCGGAACCTTTCCGAACTCGAATATAGTCGTCCAATATATCGATCTTTCGTCTCGACCATTTGAGACTCCTCGTCATGTCCCGATCTCATCCGGGACTCGAACTCCTTCGGTACATCAAAACTCATAAACTCATAATATAAGCATCGCCGAAACCTTAAGCGTGCGGACCCTACGGTTCGAAAACAATGTAGACATGACCGAGACCGTCTCGGTCAATAACCAATAAGCGGGACCTGGATGCCCATATTGGTTCCTACATATTCTACGAAGATCTTTATCGGTCAGACCGCATAACAACATACGTTGTTCCCTTTGTCATCGGTATGTTACTAGTGCACCTATACAATTTACCATTGTATTAGGTGTGTTGGGGACACAAGAGACTCTTTGTTATTTGGTTGCAGGGTTGCTTGGGAGAGACCATGTTCATCCTACGCCTCCCATAGATTGATAAACCTTAGGTCATCCACTTGAGGGAAATTTGCTATTGTCCTACAAACCTCTGCACTTGGAGGACCAACAACGTCTACAAGAAGAAGGTTGTGTAGTAGACATCATCCAGCTCCACAGTACGCTGCATGCGGGTTTTCTTCTGTCGACTACTCCCCAGCTCCCCATGTATAGTAGCTAGGGTTCGTCGGCTGGTCCAACATCACCTACTATTATAGAGGAAATGCCACTCGAAAAGTTGTCCTGATTTATGCATCGGTGGAGGTATACATGTTGTTTCGACAAAAGGTACATGGTGGTTGTGCGGTCATTGTCTAATCCGGCCCGTTGAAGTGACAGCAGGCGGGGTCGTCGACCGCCCTGCCGCTTCATTGAAGCGCATGGGAATCAACCCCACCGCGCAACTTCCCGTATCCAGCGCGCTGTCATTACGCTCTTCATCGTGCATGCAGCGAGCGTGGCGCGAGGATGGCCTTGATGGGGCAGCGTGGGCGGCGGTTCCCAAGTAAGAGGCGATAAATGAGCAGCGACCTGCGGTCTTGAAGAGACGCATAAGCTGCCTCTTCTTGCCCACTACAAGATGATGCCGGCATGTACACATCATGCAGCGTCGCTGACCCCCCCGTCGCCACGTTCAATGCGGGTCATGGGGATGCGCGGCGGGCCGGAGCGATTACAGCGGTAAAATCCACCCGCCAACCCAGCGCACCGTTTTGGGCCTGGCCCAACAATGTGTCGCCCTTATGTGTGCCCAGGCCGGGGCTCTGTCGGTGTACAAAAGTAGGGGCTCTCCTTTTGAACCCTTTACTTGTGCAGGCGGCAGAGCTACAGCGCCATGGCGCGCTATATGAGCAAAGGAGAGAAAGGCGAAGACCACGAGACAAAAAAAACACCAGGACCAAGGTCACAAAGTGCAGAGCCAGACGAAGCAGGTTTCCCGACAAAGGCCCTTGTTGGGGCAACCTTAGCAGCCCAGCAAGCCCCTTTGTCAGGCAGCTCGCCCACACCGGTGAGGCGAGCCACCCTCGAGCCCACGGTCTCCAGCGCCCAACAACCACGTTGGGCGGGGCTCGGGAGGCACCTCCATGGTAGCATGCAAATCTTTGTGAAGACAAAGAATACTCAAGATCGAGATAAGTTGGAAGGCAACAATCCTCGTCAAGATTCTTCACGGAAGACAACCCACAAGACCCCGGCATCTGGCGTGGGCGGCAACCGCCCGCGGCAAGACCCTTGCCGGGCCACCCGGCAAGACCCTGCGCCCGAAAGCGCTGTGAAACGCTGCCCGGCCGCACCAAGCAAATCCCCACCGCCGTTCACATGCGGCTGCCAGCCCAACCAGTGGCGGGCACTGCGTGGCAGCATCGCTTCGAGGCCAACTCAGCACACACTGCGTGGCGGCATGCGAGATCTTCGTGGAGGCTCCACCACGCGCCACCTCAGCTGCTTGCTGCCTACATGGCACCGCATGCATCGCTGGCGAGGCGGCGTGTCGAGCAAGGAGGACCCGGCTGACGGGACGGGGCGGGCCTCACTCTCGTCCCGATAAAGTGAAGGACACCTAAGCCAAGCATTAAAGGCGTCTTGTCCTATATCTGACGATAAGCTCGCGATATGTAAACCTTTCCACCTCCTGTGTGCCCTTTGTGGCATCCCTTTCGCCTATAAAGGAGGCCCATGGCATACGGGGAAGAGATCGGCTCTTTCGACCACGCAGCACCCATAGCTAGTTCGAGAGCTCAAGAACACTCAATACATCCACCAAAGCAGGACTAGGGTTTTACGCATCCTCGCGGCCCGAACCTGGGTAAACGATCCTTGTGGTGGCTACTGATTCTACTCTTCTCACAACCCCGTGCCCCGCAACTGTAGTAGGGATTCTTGTGATCCGTGGGTGTCGTTCCACCGACATCTTTAGCGCGCCCGGTGAGGCGCAATTGTGAAATCTGGTCTAGTAGTTGGCCTAGCTATTCTTCATCGCCATGGCTCCCAAGAAGAAGGCGACCACGGCGTCGGTTCATCCGGGACGGGTTGCCGATGCGGTCGCGGACGATGCGGGCGATCGCGGAGAGAACCCATGGCGCGGCCGCGAACATCCACATCACCACAGGCAGTCAGGCCTGGTAGCGACATCGTTAGTACATCAGGCGGACGAGCCCACATCGCGGGCTCGAGGGGCAGTCGGGCCCCAGCGGCGGCCTTGAGGGCCCTCGAAGCGCCGTCATGCCGCCCGGATGGTGGGTGGCTGACCTCAAAGCATAACATTGGCGCCCGCAGCGCTCTTCTTAGGTCATCTTGCGATGAGCGGCGCCACCCTCTTTGGTGACCTGCGCGCATACAGGAAGAGTCCGTCGCCCATCACATGATGAGGAGGGCCAGCATGCGCGCCGAGTCTTGTGGAGGTGGCAAGCGGCTACTGGGGCCATGGCGGCTCCATCTAGCGGTTAGAAGTCGGTAGCGTCGCGGTCCACAGCTTCGCCGCCCGCGCCCGGCGAAGCCCTAACCGCGCGGCTGCTCCTCGATTTTCCTCCGCTGCGAGAAGCTTGGCGAATGGAGGGCCACCGTCCGAGCCTCGTCGGCATCGCCAACAAAGATGAGTTGTGGCGGCGGGACCCGTAGGCCATCGCTTCGTCGGGACACGCATGCAGCGGAGGCGGGCCGAAGCAATGTGGCCACAGTGCACTCCCTTCTCCATCCGACCACGCGGGTGTCGGTTCGTCGCCAGCGGCGCTTCGTGATGATATCTCCATAGCGTCGTCCGACCCGCGAACCCCCGCGACCAATGCCAAGTTCTTCGGAGCGAGTTCATGAAGATGCTCGAACCACCATCGAGAGCCGGCGTGACGCACGCCACCGGTCAGACGGTAGGCGGGGCCCCACGGACCACCCAGCATAGGGAGGCTACGGTGGCCTACCTTACGAGGTGGGTTGTCCGTCCTTCACCCATGAGCTGCGGCAGTTCCAGTGGCCCTTCCACTACACGTTCAAGCCCGACATTGGCGAAAAGTACAACGGCAAAACTCACCCGTCGGAGTTCCTCAGCATCTACACCATCGCGATGCAAGTTGCGGGGCTCGCGGCGATATGGTGCTCGCCAACTATTTTCGTTGGCACTCAAGCCCAATGTTATGTCATGGTTGATGCACTTGCGGTGGACTCCATTTCTTCTTGGCGGTTGTGTCATGAGTTTGTTGGCACCTTTGCGGAGGCCACCAAGCTCATGGCGAGCCAAGTGATTTGCATATCATCCCCGAAGGAAGGAAAACTTGCGCAAGTACATCCAAAGGTTCAGCCGAGTGCAGTACAACATCCCCGACGTTCATCCTGCCGCTGTGGTTAGTGCATTCCATCAGACTGTGCGCAATCATAAGATACGTGAAGAGCTGGTGATGAACAAGGTCGAGGATGTGGCCTAACTACGTTACGGCGTCGGTGTGCTTTCATGTTGAAGAGGCGAGGAAGTACCCGGCGAAGGCGCGGCGTGAAACCGACTCCACGGATGATACCGCCACCCGGCGAAGAAGGGCTAAGCGCCATAATAAGCGCGATGGCAAGACCGTGCTTGCCGTCGAGGATCCGGCGACACCAGCGCCACCAAAACCCAAGGCAAGTGACCCGCCAAGGAGGTTCTTTGGGTGTGCTGCTTAAGACCTTGGCGGCTGCCGATAAGCGAGGAGGCTCCGACAAGCGATATTGCAAGATCCACGCATCAAAGGCCACGATCTCGGAACTGCGGCAGGTGGAACTACTTCTGAGAAGCGAGCGAGAATGGCGGCGGGACAAGGAGAAGGCCCAAGAGGGTGCGAGGGATGCGGCAAGCGCTTGTCAAAGGATCCCTTCGGTTACCGTACATTGACCAGATTGTTGACTCCACGGTGAGTGTGACCTGTTATCATTCCTCAGCGCCTACTCGGGGTACCACGGATCTTCATGACAAAAGAGGGCGAGGAGAAGACAGCATTAATCACCCCATGTGAGTGCGTATTGCTTTTTATGGATGCCTTTCGGGTTGAAGAGTCTGGCTCAACCTTTGCAAGCGGTCCAAATTGGTTTTGAGCCCGACTACATAGAAATATGGAAGCCTATATGGATGACATAGTGGTCAAAACCAAGGACAAAGCAACACTTGTACAAGATCTGGAGAAGCGTTTGCAAACCTGCGCAAGATCAACCTCAAGTTGAACCACGAGAAGTGTGTCTTGGCATCCCGTCCGGCAAGCTTCCGGGTTCTTTATGTAAATGGCGGGATCGAGGCACCCAAGCGTATCAGGGCGTGTGTCGGCTCAGCGGCTGCGTTGCCGCCATGGCAGACTCATCTCAAGTCTGCAGTGTGCCCTTCCCTTTTAAGATCTTGAAGAAGGCGGGCCCGGTGGAGTGGACCCCGGAGAGCCGAGACAGCGCTGCAAGACTTGAAGGAGTACCTCTCCTCTACCCGGTGCTGGTTGCGCCCAAACCACAAGAACCATTGCTGTTCTATCTAGCAGCGACAAATCAGGTGGTTAGTGGCGCACTAGTGGCGCGAAGAGAAGTCGATGAAGAAGCGGCGGCGTGGCAGCGGAAGTCAGCGGATGGCGGCGGAACCCACCCGGCGAGGCTCGGTCCCAGCGGGGCCGGAGTCATGGCGGAGGGCGGCGCCGATCTAACAGGACCCGCGCAATCGGGTGAAGTGGCGCAAAATAGGAAAATGGTGCAGCACCCTGTTTACTTCGTCAGTTCCCTCTTGCAGGGGGTTAGGTCGAGGTACTCAGATGTGCAAAAATTGCTCTTCGACCTCCTGATGGCCACAAGGAAGCTACGTCATTACTTCCAAGCGCACGAGATTAATGTAGTCACCCGCCTCCCATTGCAACGGGGAGGATCGTGGAATGGGCCCTGGAGCTGTCAAGTTTCGGTTTGATGTTGAAAGTACCTCGATGATTGAGCGAGTCTTGGCGGAGTTCGTTGCGAGAATGGACCTCGGCGCCCAGCGAAGAGGTACATGAGACCACTCTACCCGGCAAGAAGCGAGCATAGCTGGATCATGTACTTTGATGGGGCTTTTTAGCTGCAAAGGCGCGGTGCGGTGTGCTACTTGTCGCACCCACGGAGAGCACCTCAAGTATGTCATCCAAATGCACTTTCCCGGAGATGTCAACTAATAACACTGCAGTATGAGGTTTGTTTTACGGTCTACGGATCACGGTGGACCTCGAGTCAAAAAGCTCATCGTCGAGGCGACTCACAACTTCGTCGTCGAGCAGATCAACAAAGATTATCAAAGCCCATTGATGGAAGCTTACGTAGATGAGGTGAGAAGCGGAGGCGCTTTGGCGGTATACAAGCGAACCGTCCCTCGGACAAAACGACATCGCCGACTACTTGTCAAAGCGCGCTGCCCTCAAGCTACATGTGGAACTAGATACTTTTGTGCTTCAGTTAACCCAACCATCCGTTGAACCGTCAACCAGGCAGAACAAGCGGAGGAAGCTAGGCTCCGGCAAGTACTTCCCCACCGAGCTCCCTGGAGCCACTGGCGAAGGTGTTGCCGTGGATGCTGATCCTGCCCCGGGAAAACTGACTCCGGCAGGGCCTCAAGCCATGGCCGTAGAGTCGGTCGCTCCCGTGGCAGAAGAGATGCCTTTGGTCCTTGTCGTCGAGCCACAGGCTCCAGCATGGGCGCAGCACACCATCCAATTCCTCCAGAAAGGAGAGCTCCCTTAGGAGCAGGAAGAGGCAGAAAAAGTAGCCCACGGTGCCTTTGTACCAGTTTGTTGACAACGTGTTATGCAGAAAAAAGACCGAATGGGGTGAGAATTGAAGTGCATCTCCGGGAGGAAGGACTAGAGCTGTTGGCAGAGATACATGGGCGTATGTGGCTCCCACATAGGGTCGAGGGCCCTTGCCCGCCAAGGCTTTCGGCAAGGTTTCTTCTAGCCCACCGCCCTCCGGGATCACGGCGGCACTAGTAACCAAGTGTGAAGGGTGCAGTTCCATTCAAAAGCTTCATCAACCAGCTTAAGCCCTTCAAACCATCCTCTCTCTGTCCCTTCTCGATGCAGGGGCTCGACATATTGGGCCCCTTCCCCGTGTCGTGGGGGCTTTGAGTACTTATGCGTTGCAATCGACAAGTTCACAAAGTGGCGAGAGGTGGAAGCGATGAGGAAGGTGGCAGCGCGATCGGCCATCAAGTTCTTCAAGGGACTAGTGTGCGTTTGGGATACCAACGGATCATTACCGACAAGCGGCACAGTTCTAAACCATGCCTTCATGCAATACATTGAGGATCTCGGTAGCAAGGTCTTTTTGCTTGGTGGAACACCCGCGAACAGACCAGCGAGAGCCGATGCCAAAGATTCTGCGAGGCTTAGAGCGAATACTTTTGACGAGCTGCGCAAGAGTGGAAGGTGCTGGATTGATGAGTTGCGGCGGTTCTTTGATCAATCGGAGCGAAGCCGTCGAGCCACCAGCGGACACCCTTTGCCCTGGTCTATGGGGCGAAGCGAGTTCTCCCCACGGAACTAATATACGGGTCACCTCGAGTGCTCGCTTATGATGAGCTTGAGCAAGAGCGATCGCGGCAAGATGACGTGACGCTCCTTGAGTTAGATCGTCTCCGGGCGGCTGTGAGAGCAGCACGCTACCAGCAAGCCTTGCGCCGCTACCATAGCCGTAAGGTTCATGCCCGGAGCTTTGAGGAAGGCGGCCTTGTTCTTCGGCACGTTCAGTCGGCCAAGAATTCCAACAAGTTGACGCCAAAGTGGGAAGGCCCTTATCGGGTAACACGAGTCACTAGGCCCGGCGCAGTCCGGCTGGAGACCGAAGATGCCATTCCAGTGAACAACTCCTGGAACATCAAGCATCTTCGCAAGTTTTACCATAAAGAAGCGCGGTTCTTGAGGCCTCTGGCAAGCCACCCTTTTGTACAAGCCTTGCGGCAAGGCATGTAACCCTTTGTACAAATCGGTATGAGACCACGAGCATAAATAAGCAAGCTGGCGCCCTAAGTCATACCATGCATGCTAGGTTGATTCTCCTCCTCGGTTAGGGTTCATAGTGCTTCGCAGCGGCTAACCCCTAGCTTAGAGGTCGAGTGCACGTCTCTCTGTTCTTCTCTGTTCTCTTTGGTTCATGAGCATGTGATAACCCACAAGTGTAGGGATCGCAACAACTTTCGAGGTAAAGTATTCAACCCAAATTTATTGATTCGACACAAGGGAGCCAAAGAATATTCTTGAGTATTAGCAGTTGAGTTGTCAATTCAACCACACTGGATAACTTAGTATCTCTGACAAAGTATTTAGTAGCAAAGTAGTATGATAATAAAGGTAACGGTGGCAAAAGTAAAGGTAATAGTTTTGGGGTTTTTTGTAGTAGTTGTAACAATAGCAACAGAAAAGTAAATAAGAGAAGAACAATATGTGAAAAGCTCGTAGGCAATGGATCAGTGATGGATAATTATGCCGGATGCGATTCCTCATGTCATAGCTATAACATAGGGTGAAACAGAACTAGCTCCAGTTCATCAATGTAATGTAGGCATGCATTCCGTAAATAGTCATACGTGCTTATGGAAAAGCACTTGCATGACATCTTTTGTCCTACCCTCCCGTGGCAGCGGGGTCCTAGTGGAAACTAAGGGATATTAAGGCCTCCTTTTAATAGAGAACCGGAACAAAGCATTAACACATAGTGAATACATGAACTCCTGAAACTACGGTCATCACTGAGAAGTATCCCGATTATTGTCACTTCGGGGTTGTCGGATCATAACACATAATAGGTGACTATAGACTTGCAAGATGGGATAAACAACACACATATATTCATGAAAACATAATAGGTTCAGATCTGAAATCATGGCACTCGGGCTCTAGTGACAAGCATTAAGCATAGCAAAGTCATAGCTACATCAATCTCAGAACATAGTGGATACTAGGGATCAAACCCTAACAAAAATAACTTGATTACATGGTAAATCTCATCCAACCCATCACCGTCCAGCAAGCCTGCGATGGAATTACTCACGCACGGCGGTGAGCATCATGAAATTGGTGATGGAGGATGGTTGATGATAACGACGGCGAATCCCCTCTCCGGGCCCCGAGCGGACTCGAGATCAGCCCTCCCGAGAGAGATTAGGGCTTGGCGGCGGTTCCGTGTCGTAAAACGCGATGAAACTTTCTCTCTGGTTTTTTTTCTCCCCGAACGTGAATATATGGAGTTGGAGTTGAGGCCGGTGGAGCTCCAGGGGGCCCATGAGATAGGGGGGCGCGCCCATGGGGAAGGGGCGCGCCCCCCACCCTCGTGGACAGGGTGTGGGCCCCCTAGTCTTGATTCTTTCTCCTGTATTTTTAATATTTTCCAAAAAGTACCTCCGTGGATTTTCAGGACATTCCGAGAACTTTTCGTTTCTATACATAAAACAACATCATGGCAGTTCTGCTGAAAACAACGTCAGCCCGGGTTAGTTTCATTCAAATCATGCAAGTTAGAGTCAGAAACAAGGGCAAAAGTGTTTGGAAAAGTAGATACGTTGGAGATGTATCAACTCCCCCAAGCTTAAACCTTTGCTTGTCCTCAAGCAATTCGGTTGATAAACTGAAAGTGATAAAGAAAAACTTTTACAAACTCTATTAGCTCTTGTTGTTGTAAACATGCAAAGCCATCATTGAGGTTTCAGCAAATATTATGAACTAACCATACTCACAATAACACTTAGGTCTCACAATTACTCATATCAATAGCATAATCAGCTAGCGAGCCATAATAATAAAACTCGGATGACAACACTTTCTCAAAACAATTATAACATGATATAACAAAATGATATCTCGCTAGCCCTTTACGAGACCACAAAACATAAATTGAGCACCTTTAAAGATGAAGGACTGACTAAACATTGTAATTCATAGTAAAAGAGATCCGATCAAGTCATACCCAATATAAACTAATAATAATGAATGAAAATGACGATTGTGCTCTCTAGCGGGTGCTTTTTAATAAGAGGGTGATGACTCAACATAAAAGTAAATAGATAGGCCCTTCAGAGGGAAGCGGGGATTTGTAGAGGTGCGAGCTCGATTTTAAAATAGAGATTGAATAACATTTTGAGCCGCATACTTTTGTTGTCAGCGCAACAACTATGAGATTCTTGTATCTTCCATACTACATGCATTATAGGCGGTTCCCAAACAGAATGGTAAAGGTTTATACTCCCCAACCACCAACAAGCATCAATCCATGGCTTGCCGAAACAATGAGTGCCTCCAACTAACAACAGCCACAGGAAGTTTTTTTAATTATTTTGATTTGCTTTGATCTTTTTGGATCATGGGACTGGGCATCCTGGTTACCGGCCTTCTCGTGAATGATGAGCGGAGTCCACTCCTCTTGAGAATAACCCACCTAGCATGGAAGATATAGACAGCCCTAGTTGAAAAATGAGCTGCTCGAGCATACAAAACAAATTTCATTTGAAGGTTTGGAGTTTGGCACCTACAAATTTACTTGGAGCAGCGGTAAATACCGCATATAGGAAGGTATAGTGGACTCATATGGAACAACTTTGGGGTTTATGGAGTTTGGATGCACAAGCAGTATTCCGCTTAAATGCAGGTGAAGGCTAGCAAAAAGGAGGAAGCGACCAAGCTGAGAGAGCAACAATAGTCATGAACATGCATTAAAATTAATTCACGCCAGTACAAGCATGAGTAGGATATAATCCACCATGAGCGTAAATATCATGAAGGCTATGTTGATTTGTTTCAACTACATGCGTGAACATGTGCCAAGTCAAGTCACTCAATTCATTCAAAGGAGGATACCATCCCATCATATCACATCATAATCATGCTAATAGCATGTTGGCGCATAAGGTAAACCATTATAACTCATAGCTAATCAAGCATGGCACAAGCAACTATAATCTCTAAATGTCATTCCAAATATGTTGACCTCATAATAGGCTGACTCGAAGCGATGAACCCATCATATTTACAAAAACAAGAGAATTCGAGTTCATACCAGCTTTTCTCATCTCAATAAGTCCATCATATATCGTCATTATTTCCTTTCACTTGCAGCGAGCGATGTGTATAATAATAATAGTGCCGTGCATTGGACTAAGCTGGAATCGCAAGCATTCAACTCAAGAGAAGACAAGTAATATGGGCTCTAAGTTAAATAAACAATCATGCATATGAGAGCCACTAAACATTTTCAATATGGTCTTCTCGGCCCCCAAAGGAAAGAAAAGAAAATAAAACTATTTACACGGGAAATCTGCCAACAAGTAAGAAGAAGGACTAGAAATCTTTTTGGGTTTTCATTTTAATTTCTACTACAAGCATGGAAATTAAACTAACTAAATTTTTTTGGTTTTTATTAAGGTTTATCAAGCACACAAGAAGAAAACTAGAAAAATAAATTTAAACTAGCATGGATAATACAATGAAAGAGTATAAGCACCGACGACTAGTGTGTGAACATGAATCTAAAGCCGGTGATAAATACGTACTCCCCCAAGCTTAGGCTTCTGGCCTAAGTTGGTATAGTACCAAGGACCGCCTGGCTGATATCCGTAAGTGACAGTGGGGTCGTACTTAGATGCAGCGGCAAACGCCTCCTGAGCTGCGGTGTGTTGGCGAGCTGCCTCCGCTCTCCCTTTGTGTTTAGCTGCTTCCTCCCTGGTGACAACATATCTTCCTTTTGCCTGATAATCAAAAAGGTGGGGAGCAGGAAGAGTAACATGGACGACGTTGCGTCTATCATAGATTAGTCGATATTGGAGGAATTGTTCATTCCTCCTTAGAAACTGATGATTGACCATAGCTTCATAATCCAAATAAATAGGAGGTATCAACATATCTCCCTCTTGTGGGGCTATACCAAGATAATTAGCCACACGGGTTGCATAAATTCCTCCAAATAAATCTCCCTTTCTACTATTATTACGCAACCTCGTGCAACAATTGTCCCCAAGTAATAACCTTTATAACTGACCACGACACTCTTGAGGACACACGGATCGAGGGACACACATGTGACATGTTTCATCCTTACCGTTAATGCATCTACCAATGAAGAGAGCAAAATAATGTATGGCAGGAAAATGAATGCTCCCCATGGTAGCTTGTGCTATGTCCCTGGATTCTCCCATAGTAATACTAGCAAGGAAGTCTCTAAATTCAGATTTGTGAGGATCATTAATATTACCCCACTGCGGAAGTTTGCAAGCAGTTGTAAAATCCTCTAAGTCCATAGTATAATATGTATCATAAATATCAAATATGACACTAGGAGAATTACGCGCATAGTTATATTTAAACCTCCGCACAAAGGAATCAGTCAATTGATAGTACTGAGGACACTTATCTTGTAAGAAGTCCTCCAGCTCGGCATTATTCACAAACGAGTCAAATTCCTCCTTAAAGCCTGCTTCGACCATAAAATTATTGGATGGCCACTCACAAGCTCGTACATCCGCGTCCCTCAGCAATTCAACATCTTGCTCACGTATGGCAATCCTGGGCCCTTTCTTCACCGAGGAACCACCTTGGTACCTTCTTCTAAGCATAATTCTTTTTCTGAAATAATTCTGAAATTTTAGTAACTTCAGAATAAATGTGAATAAAACTAAACAAGATTGGTAGCAACTACTCCTACAAGTGCCTAGAGCCTATATCATGCATTAGAATTGCTTGGGACCTCATAAATTGAACATGCAAGCTCAAGAACATGGTCACCTATGCAGCAAAAATTTCAATGAATAAAGCACTAGAACAAAAACTAATTAGACCAATGGAGGAGTCACAAAGCAAGCAACAATCTCCCAAAGCAGTTTTGTGAATGGAGCTTTGAGAAAGGAGATCGAAAATCGCAGCAAAATGAGCTAGAACTCGTGCTTGAGCTGGATGGGGATTTTTTGGGTAGAAGATGAAGTGTGTGGATGCTGGCATAAGTGGAGGGGGGCCACCAGGGGCCACGAGACAGCGGGGCGCGCCCTCCACTCTCGTGGCCTGGTGCTTGCCCCTCCTGCAGCGTTTTCAGTGCCTAAAATCCTCAAATATTCCATAAAAATCATACTAAATTTGCAGGGCATTTGGAGCACTTCTATTTTCGGGATATTTTTTAATGCACGGATAATTCAGAAAACAGATAGATAATACTATTTTGCTTTATTTATTCTAAATAACAAAAAGTAAAAAAAGGGTACAGAAGGTGGTGCCTTCTAGTTTCATCCATCTCGTGATCATCAGAATGAATCCACTAACATGGTTGATCAAGTCTTATTAACAAACTCATTCTGAATAACACGGAACCGGAAAAATTTCGAATAACACTAAGTTACCTCAACGGTGATATGAGAATCCCCAACAATAAGAATATCATACTTTTTCTTGACAGTAGGGAAGAGGAAATTCAAAACCTCTAATAATGATAGTTGGAACTTTTCCAATAGAATTGATGCTATGAACTTGAGATTGTTTCCTCGGAAAGTGTACCGTATGCTCATTACCATTAACATGAAAAGTGACATTGCCTTTGTTGCAATCAATAACAGCCCCTGCAGTATTCAAAAAAGGTCTACCAAGGATAATCGACATACTATCGTTCTCGGGAATATCAAGAATGACAAAGTCCGTTAAGATAGTGACATTTGCAACCTAACAGGCACATCCTCACAAATACCGGCAATTATAGCAGTTGATTTATCAGCCATTTGCAAAGATATTTCAGTAGGTGTCAACTTATTCAATTCAAGTCTACGATATAAAGAGAGGCATAACACTAACACGGCTCCAAGATCACATAAAGCAGTTCTAACATAATTTCTTTTAATGGAGCATGGTATAGTTGGTACCCCCAGATCTTCAAGTTTCTTTGGTATTCCACCCTTAAAAGTGTAATTAGCAAGCATGGTGGAAATTTCAGCTTCCGGTATCTTTCTTTTATTTGTAATGATATCCTTCATATATTTAGCATAAGGATTCACTTTGAGCATATAAGTTAAACGCATACGTAAGAAAATAGGTCTAATCATTTCAGCAAAGCGCTCAAAATCATCATCATCCTTTGTGTTGGATGGTTTAGGAGGAACAGGCATGGGTTTCTGAAACCATGGTTCTCTTTCTCTACCGTGCATTGATTCTTTGATTCTGGGTTATCAAGATCAACAGCAGGTTAATCTCTACTTCATTGTTTTTGCTAGGTTGAGCATCAACATGAACATTATCATTAACATTATCACTAGGTTCATGTTCATCACGATTGTGTTTGACATCGGAGATAGAAATATCATTGGGATTCTCGGGTGTGCCTCTGATGGGTTCACTAGAAGCATGCAAAGTTCTATTGTTTTCTTTTCTTCTATTTAGAAGAACTAGGTGCCTCTAAATTATTTCTCACGAGGATCTTGCTCGATTCTCTTAGGGTGGCCTTGAGGATACAAAGGTTCCTAGTCATTCTACCGAGTTCTAGTAGCCACTCTAACAGCAAAGTCATTTTATTATTTAATTCATCAAGCAAATCATTTTGAGCTTTAAGCACTTGCTCTTGAGTAGCAACCATAGAAGCATATCTGCTATGAGTTTGAGTTCCACTTTAACTCTAGCCATATTATTGCTTCGCGTCCTACCTCTAAAGCATTATTCTTTAACTCTCTACCAACATAAGCATTAAGACTTTCTTGTCTAGACATAAAGTCATTGAGGAGTCTGGACTAGGGGTGTCAGGACAGCGGACTATCAATATCCGCCGGACTCCCATTACGAAGATAGAAGATTGAAGACTCGGCTCGTGTCAGGAAGGTACTTTCCTTGGCGTGGAAGGCAAGCTTGGCGTCTGGATATGTAGATCTCCTACCATTGTAACCGACTCTGTGTAACCCTAGCCTCTCCGGTGTCTATATAAACCGGAGGGCTTTAATCCGTAGGACACAACATTACATCTCAACAATCATACCATAGGCTAGCTTCTAGGGTTTAGCCTCCTTGATCTCGTGGTAGATCTACTCTTGTACTACCCATATCATCAATATTAATCAAGCGGGGCGTAGGGTATTACCTCCATCGAGAGGGCCTGAACACAGGTAAAAACATTGTGTCCCTCGTCTCCTGTTACCATCGCCTAGGCCTTACGAGTTCGGGACTCCCTACCGAGATCCGCCGGTTTGACACCGACATTCATCAAATTCATCTAAGCATGGCCTATGAAATTTAGTAGAGGGACTTCAACTTTATCATGTCTATAGAGAGAATTTACCTTTACTACCTGTGTCGGTTATCAAGGCAATGTGGTTCTTCAACAGGCGGTATATTAAGACCGTGTATTTCTTCAATAGGTGGTAAATTCTTAACATCTTCAGCTTTAATACCTTTTTCTTTCATTGATTTCTTTGCCTCTTGCATATCTTCAGGACTGAGAAATAAAACACCTCTCTTCTTGGGAGTGGGTTTAGGAATAGGCTCAGGAGTTGGCTCAATTGGTTCAGGAATTGCCTTAGGAATTGGCTCAGGAAGAGTCCAATTATTTGCATTAGCCAACATATTATTCAATAGTAATTCAGCTTCGTCGACTGTTCTTTCCCAGAAAACACAACCAGCACAACTATCCAAGTAGTCCTTGGAAGCATTGGTTAGTCCATTATAAAAGATATCAAGTATTTCATTTTTCTTGAGAGGATGATCAGGCAAAGCATTAAGTAGCCGGAGAAGCCTCCCCCAAGCTTGTGGGAGACTCTCTTCTTTGATTTGCACAAAATTATTTATTTCCTGCAAGGCAGCTTGTTTCTTATGAGCAAGGAAATATTTAGCAGAGAAGTAATAAATCATATCCTGGGGACTACGCACACAACCAGGAGAAAGAGAATTATACCAAGTCTTAGCATCACCCTTTAACGAGAACGGAAATATCTTAATGTCACACCCTGCATTTTGTAACATTTCATTTTTATCAATGAAGCATGAAAATTTGGACCAACAAAAACTTTTGCATTATTTGGCTTTTATTTGGAGTTGGTTTCTCTCTATGTTTCTTTTCAAGTGCTTCTTGAAGTCAACTACTCTACACTCTATATTCCATCTCCTTACCCCAAGCTCGACCAATGATCATGCCATGTGAATAGTGCTACATAGAATTTTCTTACAAAAATAATTTGGCAGAAAGTATTTTTAAAATTAGTTTTCAAAAACCCTGAATTGAGGTTTGCTTTGCAAGTACTTGATTAAGGGCAGTAAAATCTTTCAAAAATATATTTGACTCCTATTAGATATAGGATGCCCAGGAACCACAAAAGTATAATTTTAAAAGTTCTTTGTTCTATTTTATTTAAAGGCTTTTCTTAAGGCCAGAAATGGTCTTTAATAGGAAAAATTATTTTCTGTTTCAAAAATATTTGACAAAATTTAGGGAAGCTCATAGGACATATATTGTCCATATATAAGAGTTTCAACACATGGTCATGTTCAAAATATTGGTCAAATCCTCTAAAACCCTTCTGGATATTTCAAGCTTTTGAAATATTTACAAAGAAATATTCTCCAAAAATTCCAGGAAAATTCTACCATGTCACATATGACATATCTGTTGATCTTGCCAAGTCTCATGACTTGGAGAACAAGATAACACCATCAAAACCCTCAAAACCATTTCTGTCCAATCTAAAGTTTGATCAACTTTACATTGCCAAGTATGTCCAAATGTGCTCAAATTTGGTGGACATGCTTCATTGATCTAATGATGCAACTGGACCAAATGGCACAGGTTGGAGAAGAGGAAATCTTGGTCAAAGTGCCTCAAAGCCCTCTCTGACCAAAATCAAGTTTGAACCACTTTGCACTACCAACTTTTTCTCCAAGACCCCAACTTTGGTGAGCCTGATCATGTGACCAAATAGGGCTACCACACCAAGTGGAACATCAAGGAGAAATGATTTAATCCACTGGATCTACACAAACCCATTCCTGCCCATTTCTAGGGTTTGCAAAAGTTGCATTGGCAACTTTGTCCAAATAAGCTCAAAATGGGTGGAAGGCCCTATATTTATGTGGCATTTCACCCCTTGGAGTATCTTGGCCAGTGAGGATCATTAACTTAACAAAAACTCCATCAAACACCTTCTGGCAAAATGCTAAAAGGCCTCTTTTTGCCACTTTCACAAATCTCCATGAGTTAATCTCCTTGCCACAACCCTCCTCACTTCCCTCATCACTGGACACATTTCTACAGAAGAAACAATGTGGAGGAAGGGGGGAATCAAGTTTGTCCTCTCTGGACAACCTTTTCTCTCCTCTCTCCCAGCTTCTCTCTCTCCCTTCTGCACCCCAGGGCATCCCAGGCCTTTCTATGGTCTTGTCCCATGCTCTTGTAGCTTCCAGGCGCAAGTGGACACGGCAGAAACACATAAGCGCGCATGCCGGCCAAAAGCCTGCTCTGGAGGCGCTTCTGATGGCGGCCGAGCCTGGCCGGCCGCGCCTCCCGACCGCCGAGCCTTCCCATCGCGCCGGTGATGTGCCTCGGCGTCTGCTACGCGCCGCCGTGCCGCCCCTCTGTCTCCCCTCTCTCTCCCCTCTGCTGCCCAGCGTGCGAGCGCGCCGCCCGGCTCGGCCAATGGCTGGCCTCACACTGCTGTGGCGCCAGAGCCCTCCCTCGCTCTCTCTCCTTCTCCTGGCGCCCTACTCCATTCCCACAGCGCCGTGGACAGCTCCTGCTCCTCTCCTTCGCCCTCCAGAGCGGATCCCGAGGGTGCCCGTAGGCCACGCCCACGGTGAACCGTGGCCAGCCTATTTAAGGCACTCCCGAGCTCTCCTCTTCCTTCTGTCGCTCTCCCACACCTAATCCACCTGGATCCACCCCTTCGCTCAGAGCCCGGAGCTCGAGATCGAGCTCGAGCTCCGCCGCCTCGGGTCGCCGTCGATCTGCGAGTCAGCCCCCTCCGCCTGTTTCTCCTCGATTCGGCCTCCCCTCACCTCATGACACTTTCCCTCGCTTGCCCCCTCGTTTTGCAGCTGGGAGCGGCCGGAGCCACCGGCACCAAGCACCTCCGCCGCGGGACCTCGTCGCCGTGAGCAGCCACCCGGCGACCATCTCCACCACCACTTGGATCCGCGACTCCTGCTGAATCAGCGGTAGCCTCCGCTCCGCTTCCCGTGCCTGTATCGCCGCCCGGTGGCTCGCGTCGCCTCTGGCGGAGGTGAGCGGCGGCCGCCGTGGGGCCGGCTGGTCGACCTCACGCATACGGCGGGTGGGATCCACCGTCGGGTTTAAAACGTCTTGTGTGCCCTGAGACCCGCCGTCGGCGAAGGCGTATTCGGCCTTCGCCTTGGCGTGGCGGCGCGTGGGCTGGGGTTTCCCCACGGGCCTGCTGCTCTTGTGGCCCCTCGGCCCGATGTACAGGCGCCATTTCCCTTTTCTTTTACGTAGTATTTCCAAAAATTCCCCAGGCAGTATATTAATCCAAATGCAGTGATTCCAATTTCTAAATTCCTAGAATATTGCAATCTATTTAATGGTGCAACTTTCACTCAGATCAATCACCTTTCCTTTTACGTAAATATTTAAATGTGGTTTTGGCATTTAAATGAGCCTTTGAAAATCCATAACTCCCATTTTGCTACTCGAGGCCAAAACCAAAAGTTGCCCCTTCCTAGTCTTCCTCCTAGTATTTTACAAAATTAAGTTGACATTTTTGAGCACTTTGACTTTTCTGTTTTTATTATTGCCTTATTTTTCCGTTGATTTCTTGCAGCGTTAGATCACGTGTTTGTGAGGGAGTGAGGAGGAAGGAGGAGATCTTGGAAGACTTTGAAGACCAAGCCAACCAAGGCAAGCAGCCCTTTGACCATGACTATGATGCCCTTTTATATGCATGTCATTTTAGCTTTTATCGATGATGCATTGGAATCATGGCGAGATGGTGAACCACGTGGGTGGTTACCACGATTACATCCTCGTTGATACTTGCATGGTGCATGGCCCTACCTTTTATGAGGGCTATGCGGTGGGTAGTAGCTAGGATGCAAATGTAGGTGCTACATAAATGGGATGGGTTGTGCATGATGAGAGAGGCAAAGTGATTTCAAAGGTGTTTTGAAAACCCCATCGGGTGCCACTTATGCCGAGGGAGATGATGAGATGGGTGACCACTTGATGGCGAAGTGGTGTGCCAAGTGAAAAAGGGTGTGTGGTTTTCAAAGCGGATTGGTCGGAGTTGCGACCGTTATTCCAACCTTACATGTAACCACTCTACCCTTATATGGGAAAGGGCATTGTTGAGTACCTAGACCGATACTAGCTTGGAGCCGCATTACTAGTGACGGGGAGAGTTGGTGCTCTCTCTTGGGGCGGGGTCGTGCGGTGGGGCGACCATGACCATCTTTATGGGGCACCGGACACACCGTTGGTACCCGTGCGGTGGTATGTGATGGAAAAGGAGCAAGGCTCCATGGAAATAATGTTGAAAATGTAAGACACGGGGTTCTTGCCAATCAGTGGACTCCTTGTTAGTGTCGTCTAGGGAAAGGTAATGATCGGTGCTTACCGGGTACTTGAGTACCGCTGGTGCGTGGTTTGACACGGAAGTTCCCGGATCTAGTGGGTAAAGTGTGCAACCTCTGCAGAGTGTAAAACTATTGAATAGCCGTGTCCACGGTCATGGGCAGTTAGGTAACCGCTCTTGGGCTCGTCCACTTGTTTTCAAACCGGTGTGTGTGAGATGATGGTGTTGTTATGGATCAAGTCGAGGACTTGATCTGATTGAGATGGGTTGGTGCCCACTCCGTTTATGGTAAATGGGTTGGTGCCCATTCTATTTATGTTGATATCTGTGACCAGTTCTCATGGTTCTTGGAATTTCTCTTGATGCATGCTTTATAGGATGTTGAACATGTCCTGCACTCAAAACTAGCTTTATGCAAAACTTTACCTATGTCATGCATTACCGTACCTTGAACCAAATCATGGGTTGCTTGCGAGTACATTCAAAGTACTCATTGGCTTGCCACTGGTTATTTAATTGACCGGGCATGGAAGAACCGGAGTTGAAGAAGAGTTCTTTGGAGGCGATCATGCGAACTAGGGCGTTTCGGTCGAGAATGCTGTAGGGTTAAGGCAGATGGCATGGGTTCTACTTATCGATGATGATTTCGCTGCTATGTTTCATTTGATGTTCAGCCCTTAAGGCTTTATCGATGTAAGACTTGACCAGGATGGTCACTATTTGTGTAAGGCGGTATGTATGGATGTAAGACTCTTGTTATTCAGCTTACGTGTGTTCGGTGAGCATTGATCTCGGGATCCTTGTACCGTGCATTCGGTGATCACGACTTGCAAGTCGGGGTCCCCACAGCTGGTACGAGCCATCTGTTGTAGGAAGCCTTAGTTAGCATGGGCGTTAGTTAGGCGAGACTATTCCTAGATTACCCATATACCTATGTTTTATGTTAGCATCCCAACACAGGTCACCTTCCTTTATTGACCCTTCCCTTCCACTTTTTGTAGATGGCGCCGTGCAGAGGACCTCGACCCTTTGGGTTTCCGTGCTTCTTGAGGATAGCCTCGGGAAGTGCCAGTTCACTCGAGTCCCCACCTTCTCCTACCACGAGCCTTGGGTCGACGGCACCAAGAAGGAGTATCACGTGGAGATAGTCGTGAGGCGAATGGCGCCCGACGAGCTGGTTCTTTGAGGGACCCCGGATGGCGACCTTGCTTCTCGCCGTGGAGGCTGCTGCCCTCAAAGGCACCGACTTCGCCTCCGGGATCTCCTGCCGGAGATGGCAAGAGAGCCAGCCACTCGTTACCTGCCTTATCGTAAGGAAGGTGGCGGCGAAGCAGCGCACCAGCACCACCCTTGGGCGAGGACTTCCTCTCCGCTTCGGACCTACTTCAGCTTGTGTGCCGACGATGCAGCACAGCACACAGCCTCGGGTCGGCCGGAGCTTGGAGGAACTCCAGCGAGACCAAGGAGCTCCTCCGCATAGTTGAACGAAGGCGGACAGGATCAAGAAGGATGGAGCACCTGGACAGCCAGCGGTAGCTTACGAGGCGGACGACCCCCACAGTCGCGGCTGCCGAGGGAGCACCTCAGCCACGCCGTATGGCGGCAAGGAGTACCATAACCTCTTCAAGGCGCCACCAGCAAAGCAGCGCCGTGTTCAGCTCCTTCACTCCTCCACTTCCTCGGCGATGAGGAGGCCGAGGCAGATGATGATGAGGAGGAAGACCGAGGAGCAGAATACCCGACCGAGCATTCCACCACTTAGATTCCGTTCGGGACTAGGATAGGCTAGCTCGTAGCCTATGGTAGGATAGGTCGAGTACCCCTTTTGCGAAGTCGAGTCTTTGTAATGGTTCCTATGAAACCATGTTATGTTGTGTTTGCTTTCAACTTGCTTGATGAAGTCGTATTTTTTCCTTGGGAACTTGTAGCGACTACATTCCCCATTTAGTTTAATGCATGAGTTTGGCCCTTGGCCTTTGCTTTACTTAAATTGTGTCACACCACCCCCTTACTAGGCATTCCATCTCTACTGCTTTCCCTCATTGTTGTTCCCTATCATGAGACCTTGACCACTCCAACAGGATGCCTGTTGTAACACGTCTTGGTACCTCTACCCAGCCGCAAGAAGCCGGAGGTTCTGCTGAGGCGAGCCAGCCGAGACCAAGCCCAGGACAGACTCCACCACCACCACCTCCTCCAAGCATGGATATGGCTCAGCTTCTCCAAGCCTTTTGAGAGGCGCCAAGCCAACACAGCAGCCCTCGAGATGATTGCTCGGGCTGTCGACCGCCCGGCCGGCGAGGCCTGACCATGGGCGTTCCACACTAGTGGAGTTCAAGAAGCATGCACCACCCACTTTCATCGAGGCTGCTGAACCCCGGATGAGCAGTGGGTCCGCACCATTGAGGATCTGCTGGCACTAGTCGGATGACCGAGGACCGTGACAAAGTGGCGTATCTTGCCTTGTCTCGGGGGACTGCCGAGCTTGGTGGGATGGATTCAAGGCTATGCATGTTGAGCAAGATATCACTTGGAACACTTTCAAGGCGGAATTCCATAAGGCCCACATCCCTTACGGACTCATGGCCATCAAGAAGCTTGAGTTCGAACCTTTGAAGCAAGGTAGCAACACAGTCAAGAGTACATGCGAAGTTCGGTGTTCTCTCAAGGTATGCCCCGAAGATGTCAACCTTGATCTGCGCAAGCGGGGCGCTTCATGGAAGGCCTTAACGGACTCTGCAATACTACGCTTGTTGTGTGTGACTGCCCGACCTTTCTGATCTGGTGAACAAAGGCGCTCATGCTTGAGGACAAGCGGCGTGCCTTGGATGACACTCGTAAGCGCAAGATGATCGGCAAGGGTAGCTCCGGCAACGAAGCCTCGTCCGTGGCAGCCAGCCCGGCCAAGCCAACCTATCGGCAGCCAAGAGCTCTGCACCTCGCACCAACTATCCACCTCAGCGGTATGCCAACCCGAGCCAGCTTACAACAACCCCAATAACAATCTTTGGCAAGGCGTCGTCCCCAATCAAGTCACTTGTTTGGATGTGGACAGCGGGCACTACTCAAAATTGCCCCAACAAGAAGCCCCGCCCGCGCCCCAATGCTTGAGAACCGGGACAAGGTCGTGGTATGCCACCAGGAACCAAGCTCCCGCAACTTGCCCAACAATGGCGGGGTCGTGTGAACCATGTCACGCGGAAGAAGCCGGGAAGACCGGACGTCGTCTGGAGTGCGTTCCTTGTCAATTCAACACCATAAGCTGTTTTGTTTGATTAAGGAGCCACGCATTCTTTTGTCACCCAAAGTTTTGCATTAAAAGTGGCATGACCCTACACCCTAAACAACCCTATGGTGGTACAAACCCGGAGGCAGAGATGAGAGCCAAGATAGGATGTAAAGGAGTCGGGATTACCATTAGCGGGTAGACTTCCTAGCAGACCTTATCATCCTAAAATCACAAGGCTTGGATGTGATCTTGGGAATGAATTGGCTCAGCAAGCACCAAGGCTTGATTGATTGCGCCAACCGGACGGTCACTATGACCAATGACCGAGGAGTCGAAGTCAGTTGCCTCAACCCTCTCTGCTCAAGCCAACCAAGTCAATTGTTTGGTGAAGTTGGATTGGAACAAGTGCCGATGGTATCACGAGTATCCGATGTTTTTCTGACGAGCTACGGGAATGCCTCTGATCGGGACATTGAGTTCATCATCGAGCTCATACCGGAGCAGGACCCATCTATAAAGCCTTATAGAATGGGATCGGAGGAGTTAGCGAATTGAAGAAGCAGTTGGAAGAGCGGTTGAGGAAGGATTTATCCGCCCTAGTGCCTCCCCTTGGGGATCGCTTTGATTACATTTGTAGCAAGAAGGGCGGTACCATCCGCTTATGCATTGACTACCGCTCCCTCAATGAGGTTACAATCAAGAACAAGTACCCACTTCCCAAGATTGAAGATTTGTTTGATCAACTCAATGGGGCCAAGGTGTTCTCCAAGATCGACCTCGGATCTGGGTACTACCAGCGAAGATCAGACCCCAAGATATTCGAAGGCGGCATTAAGTAACGGATATGGCTGTATGAATGCGGTCATGTCCTTTGGATTGACCAATGCCCTGACTTACTTCATGTATCTCATGAATAAGGTCTTCATGGAATATTTGGACAAGTTCGTCGTTGTCTTCATTGATGACATTCTTGTCTTCTCGAAGTCGGAAGAAGAGCACGAGCAACACTTGAAGATGGTCCTAGACAAGCTTGAGAGCACCAAGCTGTATGCCAAGTTCAGCAAGTGTGAATTACGGCTGCGTGAAGTTGGATTCTGGGTCATGTTCTAACGAAGAGGATTGTCGATCGACCTGCTAAGATTGAAGCCGTGGTGAATGGCAATCCCGAGCAATGTGAAGGAAGTCGAAGCTTCCTCGGACTCGCGGGATACTACCGCAAGTTCGTTGAAGGATTCTCAAGCATTGCCGACCCATGACTCAGCTCTTGAAGAAGGACAAGAAGTTGAATGGGCCGAAGTGCGAGAGCTTCGAGGAGCTGAAGAAGAGGCTAACCACCGCTCGATTCGGCCACACGGATATACACAAGGAGTTTGTGATATCTTGTGATCGTCAAGAACCGGATGGGAGGTGTTACGATGCAAGAAGGCGAGTCGTGGCCTACCTTTCAAGGCAATTCGACCTCACGAAGAGAACTCGCTACTCATGACCTTGAGCTAGCAGCGGTGGTTCATGCCACGAAAACTTGGCGACATTACCTTTTGGGGAAGCGATGTGAGATATACACGGATCACAAAAGTCTGAAGTATATTTTCACTCGAGAGGAATTGAACATGAGGCGAGAAGATGGCTGGAGTTGATAAAGATTATGACCTCGGTGTTCAATACCACCTGGAAAGGCTAATGTGGTAGCGAGATCGTTGAGCGGGAAGGCTTGCTCCTTGAATGCTATCTTTGAAGCACAAGCTACCGCCTTGTATGAAGAACTTGAAAGCTTGGGTTGGAACTGGTTGCACCAGGATTCTTGGCCAACGTCGAAGTTAAGCCTACCTTGATGGATGACATCAAGAAAGCTCGAAGGGGCATGAGAGTATTGAAGGCATCAAGAGGAAGATCAAGGCGAGGCAAAGCCTCGGGATTCCAGAAGATGAGGAAGGAATTGTGTGGTTTGGGAATCGCATCTGCGTGCCCAACAAGGTTGAGCTCAAGAACCTGATCTTGCAAGAAGCTCATGACAGCCCATATTCCATCCACCGGGAGGCACCAAGATGTATCAAGACACGAAGGAAGATTTTGGTGTACGGGATGAAAAGGAGATTGCCACCTATGTTGCAAAATGTGGCGTATGCGGAGGGTCAAAGCTGAGCATCGGCGACTGTTGGATTACTCCAACCACTCAAGGTTCCCAGTGGAAATGGGATAAAGTCGGAATGGATTTCATCCTTTGGACTACCTAGGTCAAACAAGGGACATGACTCCATCTGGGTCATAGTTGACCATTTGACCAAGGTGGCCCACTTCATTCTGTCAAGACAACCTACAAGGGAACCAGTTAGCAGTCTCTACATCAACCGAGTCGTGAGCCTTCATGGTGTTCCCAAGGAGATTGTGTCGGATCGAGGAACCAGTTCACCTCAAGGTTTTGGAAGAAGTTCGAGGAGGCCATGGGGACCAAGTTGTCCTTGACCTTGCTTTCCACCCACAGACCGGAGGTCGAGACCGAAGCGAGTGAATCAAATACTCGAAGATATGCTCCGAGCACTGTGTCTTAGCTTATGGAGCTAAGTGGGAAGATTGCCTCCCTTTCGCGAGTTCTCTTACAACAACAGTTATCGGGCCAGCCTCAGATGGCACCATTTGAGGTGTTATCTGGCGGAAGTGTCGTACACCCCTCAAGCTGGTCGGAGGCGGAGAAGGACTTGTCTTTGGGCTGATATCCTTCGTGAAGCGAAGAGCAAGTCCAGCTTGTCGAGGCGTCTGAAGTCTGCCAAGTCAAAGGCGGAAGAGCTATCTGAGACTCACGTCGCGAGACATAAACTTCGAGTTGGAGACCATGTCTATCTCGGGTCACCCCTCTCAAAAGAGCCCAGCGCTTTCATGTCAAAGGAAGCTCGCACCGAGATACATTGGCCCCTTCAAGATCAGCGGCGGCGAGGAGAAGTGGCTTACCGGTTGGAACTTCCACGAACTTTCGATGTGCTGGCGTGTTCCGTGTCACAACTCGGAAGTGTCTCCAAGTTCGAGACAAGCCCGACCTCTACAAAGGCGTCAATCACCAAGCCATTGATCTTCAACCTGATTTGACGTATCGTGGCGGCCCATCTGCATTCTCGGATGAGGCTGAGCGACACACTCAAGCCGCACCATCAAGTACTTCAAAGTCCAATGGAGCAATCATACGAAGCGAAGCAACTTGGGGCGAAGACTACCTTAGATCCGAATTTCCGTACCTCTTTCAAGCCTAGTTTAGGAATCTCGGGGCGAGATTCTTGTAAGGGGGTAGGTCTGTCACACCTGCATTTTGTAACATTTCATTTTATCAATGAAGCATGAAAATTTGGACCAACAAAAACTTTTGCATTATTTGGCTTTTATTTGGAGTTGGTTTCTCTCTATGTTTCTTTTCAAGTGCTTCTTGAAGTCAACTACTCTACACTCTATATTCCATCTCCTTACCCCAAGCTCGACCAATGATCATGCCATGTGAATAGTGCTACATAGAATTTTCTTACAAAAATAATTTGGCGAGAAAGTATTTTTAAAATTAGTTTTCAAAAACCCCTGAATTGAGGTTTGCCTTTGCAAATACTTGATTAAGGGCAGTAAAAATCTTTCAAAAATATATTTGACTCCTATTAGATATAGGATGCCCAGGAACCACAAAAGTATAATTTTAAAAGTTCTGTTCTATTTTATTTAAAGGCTTTTCTTAAGGCCAGAAATGGTCTTTAATAGGAAAAAATTATTTTTCTGTTTCAAAATATTTGACAAAATTTAGGGAAGCTCATAGGACATATATTGTCCATATATAAGAGTTTCAACACATGGTCATGTTCAAAATATTGGTCAAATCCCTCTAAAACCCTTTCTGGATATTTCAAGCTTTTGAAATATTTACAAAGGAAATATTCTCCAAAAATTCCAGGAAAATTCTATCATGTCACATATGACATATCTGTTGATCTTGCCAAGTCTCATGACTTGGAGAACAAGATAACACCATCAAAACCCCTCAAAACCATTTCTGTCCAATCTAAAGTTTGATCAACTTTACATTGCCAAGTATGTCCAAATGTGCTCAAATTTGGTGGACATGCTTCATTGATCTAATGATGCAACTGGACCAAATGGCACAGGTTGGAGAAGAGAAATCTTGGTCAAAGTGCCTCAAAGCCCTCTCGACCAAAATCAAGTTTGAACCACTTTGCACTACCAACTTTTCTCCAAGACCCCAACTTTGGTGAGCCTGATCATGTGACCAAATAAGGCTACCACACCAAGTGGAACATCAAGGAGAAATGATTTAATCCTTTGGATCTACACAAACCCATTCCTGCCCATTTCTAGGGTTTGCAAAAGTTGCATTGGCAACTTTGTCCAAATAAGCTCAAAATGGGTGGAAGGCCCTATATTTATGTGGCATTTCACCTTGGAGTATCTTGGCCAGTGAGGATCATTAACTTAACAAAACTCCATCAAACACCTTACGGCAAAATGCTAAAAGGCCTCTTTTGCCACTTTCACAAATCTCCATGAGTTAATCTCCTTGCCACAACCCTCCTCACTTCCCTCTCACACTGGACACATTTCTACAGAAGAAACAATGTGGAGGAAGGGGAATCAAGTTTGTCCTCTCTGGACAACCTTTCTCTCCTCTCTCCCAGCTTCTCTCTCTCCCTTACACCCAGGGCATCCCAGGCCTTTCTATGGTCTTGTCCCATGCTCTTTGTAGCTTCCAGGCCTTAAGTGGACACGGCAGAGAAACGCATAAAGCGCCGCATGCCGGCCAAAGCCTGCTCTGAGCGCGCTTCTGATGGCGGCCGAGCCTGACGCCGCGCCTCCCGACCGCCGAGCCTTCCCATCGCGCCGGTGATGTGCCTCGGCGTCTGCTACACGCCGCCGTGCCGCCCCTCTGTCTCCCCTCTCTCTCCCCTCCTGCAGCGTCGTGCCAGCGCCGCCCGGCTCGGCCAATGGCTAACCTCTCAGCTTGGCGCAGCCAGAGCCCTCGCTCTCTCTCCTTCTCCTGGCGCCCTACTCCATTCCCACAGCGCCGTGGACAGCTCCTGCTCCTCTCCTTCGCCCTCAGGCGGATCCCTTGGTGCCGTGAGGCCACGCCCACGGTGAACCGTGGCCAGCCTATTTAAGGCACTCCGAGCTCTCCTCTTCCTTCTGTCGCTCTCCCACACACCTAATCCACCTGGATCCACCCCTTCGCTCGAGGCCGCCCGAGCTCGAGATCGAGCTCGAGCTCCGCCGCCTCGGGTCGCCGTCGTCTGCGGGTACAGGCCCCTCCGCCTGTTTCTCCTCGATTCGGCCTCCCCTCACCTCCTTGACACTTTCCCTCGCTTGCCCCCTCGTTTTGCAGCTGGGGGCGGCCGAGCCACCGGCACCGAAGCACCTCCGCCGCGGGACCTCGTCGCCCGTGAGCGAGCCACCGGCGACCATCTCCACCACCACTGGATCCGCGACTCCTGCTGAATCCAGCGGTAGCCTCCGCTCCGCTTCCCATGCCTGTATCGCCGCCCGGCGGCTTCGCGTCGCCTCTGGCGGAGGTAGGCGGCGGCCGCCGTGGGGCCGGCTGGTCGACCTCACGCGAGCGGGTGGGATCCACCGTCGGGTTTAAACGTCTTGTGCAAGACTGACCCGCCGTCGGCCGAAGGCGTATTCGGCCTTTACGCCTTCGACGTGGCGGCCGCGTGGGCTGGGGTTTCCCCCTGGGCCTGCTGCTGCTGTGGCCCCTCTGGCCCAGTGGCACAGCGCCATTTCCCCTTTTTCTTTTCTGTAGTATTTCCAAAAATTCCCCAGGGCAGTATATTAATCCAAATGCAGTGATTCCAATTTCTAAATTCCTAGAATATTGCAATCTATTTAATGGTGCAACTTTCACTCAGATCCAATCACCTTTCCTTTTCTGTAAATATTTAAATGTGGTTTTTGGCATTTAAATGAGCCTTTGAAAATCCATAACTCCCATTTTGCTACTCCAGAGCCAAAACCAAAAGTTGCCCCCTTCCTAGTCTTCCTCCTAGTATTTTACAAAATTAAGTTGACATTTTTCAGAGCACTTTGACTTTTCTGTTTTTATTATTGCCTTATTTTTCCGTTGATTTCTTGCAGCGTTAGATCCCGTGTTTGTGAGGGAGCTGAGGAGGAAGGAGGAGCAGTCTTGGGAAGACTTTGAAGACCAAGCCAACCAAGGCAAGCAGCCCTTTGACCATGACTATGATGCCCTTTTTATATGCATGTCATTTTAGCTTTTATCGATGATGCATTGGAATCATGGCGAGATGGTGAACCACGTGGGTGGTTACCACGATTACATCCTCGTTGATACTTGCATGGTGCATGGCCCTACCTTTTATGAGGGCTATGCGGTGGGTAGTAGCTAGGATGCAAATGTAGGTGCTACATAAATGGGATGGGTTGTGCATGATGAGAGAGGCAAAGTGATTTCAAAGGTGTTTTGAAAACCCCATCGGGTGCCACTTATGCCGAGGAGATGATGAGATGGGTGACCACTTGATGGCGAAGTGGTGTGCCAAGTGAAAAAGGGTGTGTGGTTTTCAAAGCGGATTGGTCGGAGTTGCGACCGTTATTCCAACCTTACATGCGTAACCACTCTACCCTTATATGGGAAAGGGCATTGTTGAGTACCTAGACCGATACTAGCTTGGAGCCCGCATTACTAGTGACGGGGAGAGTTGGTGCTCTCTCTTGGGGCGGGTCGTGCGGGTAGGGCGACCATGACCATCTTTATGGGGCACCGGACACACCGTTGGTACCCGTGCGGTGGTATGTGATGGAAAAGGAGCAAGGCTCCATGGAAATAATGTTGAAAATGTAAGACACGGGGTTCTTGCTAATCAGTGGACTCCTTGTTAGTGTCGTCTAGGAAAGGTAATGATCGGTGCTTACCGGGTACTTGAGTACCATGGTCGTGGTTTGACACGGAAGTTCCCGGATCTAGTGGGTAAAGTGTGCAACCTCTGCGAGTGTAAAACTATTCGAATAGTCGTGTCCACGGTCATGGACAGTTGGGTAACCGCTCTTGGGCTACGTCCACTTGTTTTCAAACCGGGTGTGTGTGAGATGATGGTGTTGTTATGGATCAAGTCCAGGACTTGATACGATTGAGATGGGTTGGTGCCCACTCCGTTTATGGTAAATGGGTTGGTGCCCATTCTATTTATGTTGATATCTGTGACCAGTTCTCATGGTTACTGGAATTTCCCTTGATGCATGCTTTATAGGATGTTGAACATGTCCTGCACTCAAAACTAGCTTTATGCAAAACTGTACCTATGTCATGCATTACCGTACCTTGAACCAAATCATGGGTTGCTTGCGAGTACATTCAAAGTACTCATTGGCTTGCCACTGGTTATTTAATTGACCAGGCATGGAAGAACCGGAGTTCGAAGAAGAGTTCTTTGGAGACGATCATGCGAACTAGGGCGTTTCGGTCGAGAATGCTGTAGGGTTAAGGCAGATGGCATGGGTTCTACTTATCGATGATGATTCCCGCTGCTATGTTTCATTTGATGTTCAGCCCTTAAGGCTTTATCGATGTAAGACTTGACCAGGATGGTCACTATTTGTGTAAGACGGTATGTATGGATGTAAGACTCTTGTTATTCAGCTTCTGTGTGTTCAGTGAGCATTGATCTCTGGGATCACTGTACACGTGCATTCGGTGATCACGACTTGCAAGTCGGGGTCCCCACACTTAAGGAAATAAAAATAGCGAGATTTATCATCATGAGTAAACAGGGTGGCTATATCATTCAACTTGGTAAGATGTGCCACAACAGTTTCAGATTCAAGGCCATAAAAAAGATCAGATTCTACTAAAGTAATAATTTCAGGATCAACAGAGAATTCATAATCCTTATCAGTAACACGGATAGGTGAAGTAGCAAAAGCAGGGTCAGGTTTCATTCTAGCATTAAGAGACTGATGCTTCCATTTAGCTAATAATTTCTTAAGAGCATATCTATCATTGCAAGCAAAGATAGCTCTAGCAGCTTCTGCATTCATAACATAATCCTCAGGAACAATAGGCAATTCATAATCATTGGGAGAACTTTCATCATCACTATCATCAATAATAGCATCTTCAATAATTTCATTCCCCTAACTCTAGCAAGTTGTTCATCAAGAAATTCACCTAATGGCAAAGTAGTATCACGCACAGAAGTAGTTTCATCATAAGTATCATGCATAACAGAAGTGGCATCATCAATAACATGCGACATATCTGCATTCATAGCAGTAGCAGTTTTAGGTGTCGCAAGCTTACTCAAAATAGAAGGAGAATCTAGTGCAGAGCTAGATGGCAGTTCCTTACCTCCCCTCGTAGTTGAGGGGAAAATCGTAGTTCTGTCGTCTTTCAAGTTCTTCATAGTGATCAACAGATATAAATCCCAAGTGACTCAGAGAATAGAGCTATGCTCCCGACATGGCGCCGAGAAATTAGTCTTGATAACCCACAAGTGTAGGGGATGCATAGCAGCTTCGAGGTTAAAGTATTCAACCCAAATTTATTGATTCGACACAAGGGGAGCCAAAGAATATTCTTGAGTATTAGCAGTTGAGTTGTCAATTCAACCACACCTGGATAACTTAGTATCTGCAGCAAAGTATTTATTAGCAAAGTGGTATGATAATAAAGGTAATGGTGGCAAAAGTATAGATAATAGTTTTTGGGTTTTTGTAGTAGTTGTAACAGTAGCAACAGAAAAGTAAATAAGCGAAGAACAATATGTGAAAAGCTCGTAGGCAATGGATCAGTGATGGATAATTATGCTGGATGCGATCCCTCATGTAATATCTATAACATAGGGTGACACATAACTAGCTCGAGTTCATCAATGTAATTTAGGCATGCATTCCGTAAATAGTCATACGTGCTTATGGAAAAGAACTTGCATGACATCTTTTGTCCTACCCTCCCATGGCAGCGGGGTCCTAGTGGAAACTAAGGGATATTAAGGCCTTCCTTTAATGGAGAACCGGAACAAAGCATTAACACATAGTGAATACATGAACTCCTCAAACTACGGACATCACCGAGAAGTATCCCGATTATTGTCACTTCGGGGTTGTCGGATCATAACACATAATAGGTGACTATAGACTTGCAAGATAGGATAAAGAACACACATATATTCACGAAAACATAATAGGTTCAGATCTGAAATCATGGCACTCGGGCCCTAGTGACAAGCATTAAGCATAGCAAAGTCATAGCAACATCGATCTCAGAACATAGTGGATACTAGGGATCAAACCCTAACAAAACTAACTTGATTACATGGTAAATCTCATCCAACCCATCACCGTCCAGCAAGCCTACGATGGAATTACTCACGCACGACGGTGAGCATCATGAAATTGGTGATGGAGGATGGTTGATGATGACGACGGCGACGAATCCCCCTCTCCAGAGCCCCGAACGGACTCCAGATCAGCCCTCCCGAGAGAGATTAGGGCTTGGCGGCAGCTCCTTGTCGTAAAGCGCAATGAAACTTTCTCTCTGATTTTTTTCTCCCCGAACGTGAATATATGGAGTTGGAGTTGAGGTTGGTGGAGGTCCAGGAGCCCCACGAGATAGGGGACGCGCCCAGGGGGAGGGGGCGCGCCCCCCACCCTCGTGGACAGGGTGTGGGCCCCTGGTCTTGATTCTTTCGCCAGTATTTTTTATATTTTCCAAAAAGTCCCTCCGTGGATTTTCAGGACATTCCGAGAACTTTTCTTTTCTACACATAAAACAACATCATGGCAGTTCTGCTGAAAACAGCGTCAGTCCGGGTTAATTTCATTCAAATCATGCAAGTTAGAGTCCAAAACAAGGCAAAACTGTTTGCAAAAGTAGATACGTTGGAGACGTATCAGCATGCATTTCTGCCGAGCTGTTTGCAAGGAAGGAACAAACCGATGCTCTGACCCCGGCAAGCCAAAGTTGTCGGGGGCTGCAAGTACAAGGATCCATCCACGGCAAGCCAAGGTTGCCGGGGGCTACGGATCCAGATAAGTATTTTATCCTCTATCATGCATTTCGTTATGGACAGGGATATATGAAACCACGTTTTATTTCTAAGCTACCGGGCTCCCCTTTTTCGGCACCTAAGGATTATTTCCTGGGTCTGAATTTGGTCATAGTCGCGGCAGCAAGGAAGTGGAACGAGGAGCCTAAGCCCACCTCAGCCCCGCCTCTGCCAAGAGCGTGAGAAAGCTCGAGCAGAGTGGGGGACGGCAAGACCTGTTGCTGGGCGAAAAACATTTATTTTTAAAAAGTAACGAGGATTCGCTCCCTGTCGCGGGTCTCACCCACGAGCGAAAAGCCCGGCAAACATCCCTTTTTCATTAAAAAAACATCCCATACAGGTACACTTCATGCGAAATGAAAAACATGAGCAAGGGGATTACAAGTTCTAAATTTAACATAGGCCCGGAGGCTTACAAGACTAAAAACAGATAAAATGCCTGTAATACCTTTCTTGTCCCTCTCCTTAGGAAATGGAACAAGAAAGCTGAAGGGCAAAAGGGGCGCCTAGGCGAGCTACGAGCGGCAGAAAACACCAAGAGAACATCTCGGTGGCCGTTCAAAAGGCTGGCTGGTGATGACGGCGCCGGGGGAAGAGCTTGAAGATGAGGCGGCAGGACGCCAGTACGCGACGAAGGCGTCGGTGCTCGCGTACTCCAACTTGACGGCCTTGCCGCCCGCCCTCTTCCTCTTCCGCAGCCTCCCAATGCCAGCCGCCCAAGGAGACGGCCCTGAGAGTTCAAGGAGCTGGCGACACGGATGATGGGGTCGCCGGTGCCGCCCGGAGCGGCGCCCGACGCCTAGTTGCACCCGTCATCCTGCCGCCTGCTACCCTCGTCGTCGCTGCCATTGTCTTCCTCGCCACTCTCGCTCGAGGAGGAATCTTCATCGTTAGAGGAGCCCTCCACGCAGCACCTTACGCGAGTCCCGAAGTGCCCGAAGATCTTCACGGAGAGGAGGCCACTCTCCATTAGTTCAAAATGGATACTGAGCCCCTCCGTCAAGCTGTGCATGCTGGCGAAAGTTTTCCACCCTCGGCGAAGATATATGACGTGAGGGGCGGGGAACTCGACGTCGACCCATGTGTCGCTGTTCCCACAAGCCCTCATATGCAGCCGCAACGCCTGCGGCGGATCCAGCTCCATCTCTCGCGCAAATGGGGTCGGGAGGCGAAGACGACGGCACGGCGGCTGGCGCAGCCAGACGAAGAACTCGCAAGGATTATCCCTGACGTGGCCCTCCACAAGAGGAGGGGCCGCTGGCGGAGGCGAGGTCGATCTGCCGCCCCGTCCTCCTCTCCCTCGAGCGCCATGACGGCCTCGACCTCGCCCCCTCCCCCTCCCTCTAACGGCCAGCTCCGCCACTACGAGCTCTTGGGGAGGAGCGATGCGTTGTCTAGCCGAGACCCTCGCTGCCACCGATGAAGCGTCGCCACACTGATACATCTCCAACGTATCTATAATTTATGAAGCATTCATGCTATTTTATTATCTGTTTTGAATGATTACGGGCTTTATTATACACTTTTATATTACTTTTGGGACTAACCTACTAACCGGAGGCCCAGCCCATATTGTTGTTTTATTGCTTGTTTCAGTATTTCGAAGAATAGGAATATCAAATGGAGTCCAAATGGAATGAAACCTTCGGGAGCGTGATTTTTGGAACGAACATGATCCGGGAGACTTGGAGTACAAGCCAGGGAAGCTTCGAGGAGACCACTAGATAGGAGGCACGCCCCCTGTCTCGTGGGCTCCTCGAGGCTCCCTCGACCGATTTCTTTCGCCTATATATTCCCTTATAGCCTAAAACCATCGAATACGAAGACAGATTGGGAGTTCCGCCGCCGCAAGCCTCTGTAGCCACCAAAACCTCTCAGAGCTGTTAGGCACCTTGCGGAGGGGGATCCTCACGGTGGCCATCTTCATCATCCGGCACTCTCCATGACGAGGAGGAGTAGTTCACCCTCGGGGCTGAGGTATGTACCGATAGCTATGTGTTTGATCTCTCTCTCTCTCTCTCTCTCTCTCTCTCTCTCTCGTGTTCTCTGTATGGCACGATCTTGATGTACCGCGAGCTTTGCTATTGCAGTTGGATCTTATGATGTTTCTCCCCCTCTACTCTCTTGTGATGAATTGAGTTTTCCCTTTGAAGTTATCTTGTCAGATTGAGTCTTTAAGGATTTGAGAACACTTGATGTATGTCTTGTCGTGCTTATCTATGGTGACAATGGGATATCACGTGATCCACTTGATGTATGTTTTGGTGATCAACTTGCGGGTTCTGCCCATGAACCTATGCATAGGGGTTGGCACACATTTTTGTCTTGACTCTCCGGTAGAAACTTTGGGGCACTCTTAGAAGTACTTTGTGTTGGTTGGATAGATGAATCTGAGATTATGTGATGCATATCGTATAATCATGCCCACGGATACTTTAGGTGACAATGGAGTATCTAGGTGACATTAGGGTTTTGGTTGATTTGTGTCTTAAGGTGTTATTCTAGTACGAACTCTTGAATAGATCGATCCGAAAGAATAACTTTGAGGTGGTTTTGTACCCTACCATAATCTCTTCGTTTGTTCTCCGCTATTCGTGGCTTTGAGTGACTCTTTGTTGTATGTTGAGGGATTGTTATATGATCTATCTATGTTATTATCGTTGAGAGAACTTGCAGTAGTGAAAGTATGAACACTATGCCTTGTTTCCTACCATTGCAATACCGTTTACGCTCACTTTTATGAATAGTTACCTTGCTGTTTTTATATTTTCATATTACAAAAACCTATATCTATCACCCATATTGCACTTGTATAACTATCTCTTCGCCGAACTAGTGCACCTATACAATTTACCATTGTATTGGGTGTGTTGGGGACACAAGAGACTCTTTGTTATTTGGTTGCAGGCTTGTTTGAGAGAGACCATCTTCATCCTACGCCTCCCACGGATTGATAAACCTTAGGTCATCCACCTGAGGGAAATTTGCTACTGTCCTACAAACCTCTGCACTTGGAGGTCCAACAACGTCTACAAGAAGAAGGTCGTGTAGTAGACATCACACGCCCCCTCGCCATGACAGAAGAAAGGAGGAAGCGGGAATGGGGAGAGGCAGATGGCGAAGGATTGAGAGGCGCCGTTCCTCCCGCTCCCCTCTTTATAAATGGGCGGGGGCGAGGCTCGCCCCCCTCTCGGCCAATCCGGCCGTTAAGGTGACAACAGGCAGGGCTGTCGACCGCCCTCCCTGCTCCATTGAAAGTGCATGGGAATCAACCCACGCACGCGCGACTTCCTGTATCCCACGCGCCTGTCATTCGCTCTGCATTGTGCATGCAGCGAACGTGGCGCGAGGGATGGGTGCACTGGGGCACGTGGAGCAGCGGTTCCATAGTAAGGGCAGTAAATGAGCAGCGGCCTTGCGGTCTCGAAGAGACACGCAAGTCGCCTCTTTACTACCCACTACAAGATGACGCTAGCATGCTTCGGTCACGCACGCGCGTGCGACCCCCCACATCGCGTGTTCAATGCGGGTCGTGGGGAAGCGCAGTGGATGGAACAGTTACCGCAGTAAAATCCACCCTGCCTACCCACGCACCGTTTTGGGCCTGGCCCAACAACGTGTCGCCCTTATGTGTGGCCCAGGCCCGGGGGCTCCTATCGGTGTTCAAAAGTGGGGGCTCTCCTTTTGACCCCTTTACTTGTGCACGGGCAGCCAGAGCCACGCGCCATGGCCGCACATAGCAGGGAAAAAAGGAGAGATGCCGAAGACACGAGACAAACAAGGCAACACCAAGGAGCAAGGTCACAAAGTGCAGACGGAAGAAGCAGGTTTCCCCGACAAGGCCCTTGCTGGGGCAACCTCAGCAGCCCCAGCAAGCCCCTTTGCCGGGGCAGCGTGCCCACACCAGTGGAGCGAGCCACCCTCGAGCCACGGGCTCCAACGCCAACAACCACGTTGGGCGAGGGCTCGGGAGGCACCTCCATGGTGGCATGCACTTCTTTGTGAAGACAAAGAATACTCAAGATCAGATAAGGATTGGAAGGCAACAATCCTTGTCAAGCTTCTTACCGCAGACAACCCACAAGATCCCCGGCAAGACCTTGCCGCGGACGACAGCACGCCACGGCAAGACCCTTGTCGGGCCACCCGGCAAGACCCTTGCCGAAGGCGACAGCGGGGCCGCTGCCAGGCCCGCACCAACCAAATCCCCACCGCCGTTCACATGCAGCTGCCAGCCCAACCAGCTGGGCAGGCACATACGTGGCAGCATGCAGCTTCCAGGCCAACTCAACACACACCTGCGTGGCGGCATGCAGATCTTCATGGAGGCTCCACCACCGCGCCACCTCAGCTGCTTGCCTGCCTACATGGCACCACATGCATCGCTGGCCAGGGCGCGTGTCGAAGCAAGGAGGAGCGGCGACGGACGGGACGGGCCTCACTCCCATCCCCGATAAAGTGAAGGGACACCTAAGCCAAGCATTAAAGGCGACTTGTCCTACCCTCCTGTGGCAGCGGGGTCCTAGTGGAAAGTAAGGGATATTAAGCCCTCCTTTTAATAGAGAACCGGAACAAAGCATTAGCACATAGTGAATACATGAACTCCTCAAACTATGGTCATCACGAGAAGTATCCCGATTATTGTCACTTCGGGGTTGTCGGATCATAAAACATAATAGGTGACTATAGACTTGCAAGATAGGATCAAGAACACACTTATATTCATGAAAACATAATAGGTTCAGATCTGAAATCATGGCACTCGGGCCCTAGTGACAAGCATTAAGCATAGCAAATTCATAGCAACATCAATCTCAGAACATAGTGGATACTAGGGATCAAACCCTAACAAAACTAACTTGATTACATGGTAAATCTCATCCAATCCATCACCGTCCAGCAAGCCTACGATGGAATTACTAACGCACGGCGGTGAGCATCATGAAATTGGTGATGGAGGATGGTTGATGATGACAATGGCGACGAATCCCCCTCTCTGGAGCCCCTAATGGACTCCAGATCAGCACTCCCGAGAGAGATTAGGGCTTGGTGGCGGCTCTGTATCGTAAAACGCGATGAAACTTTCTCTTTGATTTTTTTTCTCCATGAAACGGAATATATGGAGTTGGAGTTGAGGTCGGTAGAGCCTCCGGGGGCCCACGAGACAGGGGGGCGCGCCCGGGGGGAAGGCGTGCCCCCCCACCCTCGTGGATAGGGTATGGGCCCCCTGGTCTTGATTCTTTCGCCAGCATTTTTTATATTTTCCAAAACTTGTCTCCGTGGATATATTTAATGCCGAGAACTTTTGTTTTCTACACATAAAACAACATCATGGCAGTTCTGCTGAAAACAGCGTCAGTCCGGGTTAGTTTCATTCAAATTATGCAAGTTAGAGTCCAAAACAAGGGCAAACGTGTTTGGAAAAGTAGATTCGTTGAAGACGTATCAACTCCCCCAAGCTTAAAACTTTGCTTGTCCTCAAGCAATTCAGTTGATAAACTAAAAGTGATAAAGAAAAACTTTTACAAACTCTATTTGCTCTTGTTGTTGTAAACATGTAAAGCAAGCATTCAAGTTTCAGCAAGTATTATGAACTAACCATACTCACAATAACACCTCGGTCTCACAATTACTCATATCAATGGCATAATCAGCTAGCGAGACATAATAATAAAACTCGGATGACAACACTTTCTCAAAACAATCATAATATGATATTACAAAATGGTATCTCGCTAGCCCTTTCTGAGACAGCAAAACATAACTGCAGAGCACCTTTAAAGATCAAGGACTGACTAAACATTGTAATTCATGGTAAAAGAGATCCAGTCAAGTCATACCCAATATAAACCAATAGTAATGAATGCAAATTACAGTGTGCTCTCCAGCAGGTGCCTTTTAATAAGAAGGTGATGACCCAACATAAAAGTAAATAGATAGGCCCTTCGCAGAGGGAAGCAGGGATTTGTAGAGGCGCCAGAGCTCTATTTTAAAATAGAGATTGAATAACATTTTGAGCGACATACTTTCACTGTCAACGCAACAACTATGAGATGGTTGTATCTTCCATACTACATGCATTATAGGCAGTTCCCAAACAGAATGGTAAAAGTTTATACTCCCCACCACCAACAAGCATCAATCCATGGCTTGCTCGAAACAACGAGTGCCTCCAACTAACAACAGCCACAGGGGAGTTTTGTTTCATTATATTGATTTGCTTTGATCTTTTTTGGATCATGGGATTTGGGCATCCGGTTACGGCCCTTTCTCGTGAATGAGGAGCGGAGTCCACTCCTCTTGAGAATAACCCACCTAGCATGGAAGATACAGGCAGCCCTAGTTGAAACATGAGCTGCTCGAGCATACAAAACAAAATTCCATTTGAAGGTTTGGAGTTTTGCACATACAAATTTACTTGGAACGGCAGGTAAATACCGCATATAGGAAGGTATAGTGGACTCATATGGAAAAAACTTGGGGTTTATGGAGTTTGGATGCACAAGCAGTATTCCCGCTTAGTACAGGTGAAGGCTAGCAAAAGACTGGGAAGCGACCAACTGAGAGAGCAACAACAGTCATGAACATGCATTAAAATTAATTCACACCAAGTACAAGCATGAGTAGGATATAATCCACCATGAACATAAATATCATGAAGGCTATGTTGATTTGTTTCAACTACATGCGTGAACATGGGCCAAGTCGAGTCACTCAATTCATTCAAAGGAGGATACCATCCCATCATACCACATCATAATCATTTTAATAGCATGTTGGCACGCAAGGTAAACCATTATAACTCATAGCTAATCAAGCATGGCACAAGCAATTATAATCTCTAAATGTCATTGCAAATATGTTACTTCATAATAAGCTGAATCAGGAACAATGAACTCATCATATTTACAAAAACAAGAGAGGTCGAGTTCATACCAGCTTCTCTTATCTCAATCAGTCCATCATATATTGTCATTATTGCCTTTCACTTGCACGACCGAACGATGTGTATAATAATAGTAGTGCACGTGCATTGGACTAAGCTGGAATCTGCAAGCATTCAACTTAAGAGAGAAGACAAAGTAATATGGGCTCTAGGTTAAATAAACAATCATGCATGTAAGAGCCACTAAACATTTTCAATATGGTCTTCTACTCTCGACCCCCAAAGGAAAGAAAAGAAAATAAATCTATTTACACGGGAAAGCTCCCAACAAGTAAGAAGAAGAAAGATAAATCTTTTTGGGTTTTCATTTAAATTTCTACTACAAGCATGGAAATTCAACTAACTAATTTTTTGGTTTTTCTTAAGGTTTATCAAACACACAAGAAGAAAGCGAGAAAAAGAAATTAAACTAGCATGGATAATACAATGAAAGAGTATGAGCACCGACAACTAGAATAGTGTGTGAACATGAATGTAAAGTCGGCGAGAAATACGTACTCCCCCAAGCATAGGCTTTTGGCCTAAGTTGGTCTAATGCCTAGGGTAGCCTGGCTGATATCCGTAGTCATAACTGGGGTCGTATTGAGATGCAGCAGCGAATGCCTCCTAAGCTGCGGCATGTTGGCCAGCCGCCCCCACTCTCCCCTCGTGTTCAGCTGCTTCCTCCCTAGTAACAACATATCTTCCTTTTGCCTGGTAATCAAAACGGAACAGAGCAGGAAGGATAACATGGAAAGAGCTATGTCTATCAAAGATTAGTCGATATTGGAGGAATTGTTCATTCCTCCTAAAAAAATGATGTTTGACCGTAGCGTCATAATCTAAATAAGCAGGAGGCAACACCATATACCCTTCTTGTGGGGCTATGCCAAGATAATTAGCCACACGAGTCGCATAAATTCCTCCAAATAAATCTCTAGCCCTACCATTATTATGCAACCTACGTGCAACTATTGCCCCCAAGTTATAATCTTTATAACCTAACACGGCACTCTTGAGGACACAAAGATCAGGGACACACATATGACATGCTTCATCTTTACCATTAATGCATCTACCAATGAAGAGAGCCAAATAATGTATAGCAGGAACGTGAATGCTCCCTATGGTAGCTTGTGCTATATCCCTAGATTCTCCCACAGTAATACTAGCATGAAAGTCTCTAAATTCATATTTGTGGGGATCATTAATATTGCCCCACTATGGAAGTTTGAAAGCAGTTGTAAAATCCTCTAAATCCATGGTATAAGATGTATCATAAATATCAAACAGGACACTCGGAGAATTACGTGAACATTTATACTTAAACCTTCGCACGAATGAATCAGTCAATTGGTAGTACTGAGGACACTTATCTTGTAAGAAGTCCTCAAGATCGGCATTACGCACATATGCGTCAAATTCCTCCTTAAAGCCTGCTTTGACCATAAAATCGTCGGATGGCCACTCACAAACTCGTACTTCTGCGTCCCTCGGCAGTTCATCGTCTTGCTCGCTGCCGGTGTCAAAATCGGCAGATCTCGGGTAGGGGGTCCCGAACTGTGCGTCTAGGCGGATGGTAACAGGAGACAAGGGACATGATGTTTTTACCCAGGTTCGGGCCCTCTCGATGGAGGTAAAACCCTACTCCTGCTTGATTGATATTGATGATATGGGTAGTACAAGAGTGGATCTACCACGAGATCAATGAGGCTAAACCCTAGAAGCTAGCCTATGGTATGATTGTTGTAATGGTTGTTCGTCCTATGGACTAAAACCCTCCGGTTTATATAGACACCGGAGAGGGCTAGGGTTACACAGAGTCGGTTACAATGGTAGGAGATCTACATATCCGTATTGCCAAGCTTGCCTTCCACGCCAAGGAAAGTCCCATCCGGACACGGGACGAAGTCTTCAATCTTGTATCTTCATAGACTTGGAGTCCGGCCGACGATGATAGTCCGGCTATCCGGACACCCCCTAGTCCAGGACTCCCTCAGTAGCCCCTGAACCAGGCTTCAATGACGATGAGTCCGGCGCACATATTGTTCGGCATTGCAAGGTGGGTTCCTCCTCCGAATAATTCATAGAAGATTGTGAACACCAGGATAGTGTCTGGCTCTGCAAAATAAATTCTGCATACCACCGTAGAGAGAATAATATTTACACAAGTTTAATCTGCTGACGTATTCTGTGGCGTGACGTCACACCACTACCAAGCTTTTACTTGAATCATTTTTATTATACCACCTCAGCGCGTTTAGCGAAGCGGTTTCCTTGGCATGTCTTGTCGAAGCAAAGATCGTGTTCCCCTTATTCTGGGATTCCCATCAATACGGACGTGGGTAACCCAACCGCGCCATTGATTGCGGCACTTGGGAGATAAGCGAGTTTTACCAGGCCGGGTGGACGCATAGTCTTTGTCCGCCCATATATAAGGGGATAAGGATCCGCCTTTTTTAACTACGCCTTCTTCCTCCTTTGCTTATCCATCTCCGCGCACTCGAGCTCCAGCGCCCAAGTTCGCACATCTCGCCTCAACCTTCTCCAATCATGTCCGGAGCGGGAGGCAAGTGGATGGCCTCCTCCGTCACGGAGGGGCACATCGAGAAGCTGCGCGGCGCCGGATACCTGTCCGGCGACATCGCGCACCGGCTGCCCGACGAGGGGCAGCTCATCCCACCCCAGGCCCCATGAGAGGGTCGTATTTCTTCCCCACTTCCTCCGCGGACTGGGCTTTCCACATCACCCTTTCGTTCGGGGGCTCATGTATTACTACGGCCTGGACTTCCACGATCTGGCGCCAAACTTCATCCTCAACATCTCGGCGTTTATCGTGGGTGTGCGAAACTTTCCTCAGCATCAGCCCCACTTGCTTGTGGCTAAAGACCTTCAATGTTAAGCGAAGGTGGTGAAGGGCGTCAAGCGGAGTCTTGAGGCGCCATGGTGGGAAAAATGCCCGCGTCACTTGGCTCGAGGCGCCTTTGTGGAATCCGTCAAGGGTGGCAATCGGGTGGTTCTACATCACCGAGCAGCGTGACCCTAAATGGGCAGCGGCCCCGAGTTCAGATCTGGTACCCCATGCAGCTCACCTCTGTAAAGAGAAGGGCTTGCTATGGGGTAGTTCGAGGCGCCGACGGACTCGATCCTGTCTCCAGACCACAGTGAACAAGAAGCTTAAGCTTGTCAATGTGATCCAGTCATGCTCATCCGCCGGATTCTCCCCGCCAAAGAACGGGCCTTCAATTTGTGGGAGTTTGATCCGGCAAAGCACGGACCTGGCGGGCTCTTGACACGATGTCTGAAGCTGCTTGGAGGTGCTGTTCAAGGGAGAAGCCCCGCATCCGCAATCAGAGATCGCGGATTCAGCCGCCTTGCGCCCGACGGCGAGGTAAGTTATGTTATCCTTTATGGGATACTCATTTCTTTCATAGTTTGACTCTATGTGGGATCTAAACTCCCAATGCCATTAACAGGACTGGCAAAAGACGTCCGGACAAGTTAACTGTCCGGCTCCCCTTCCCGAATACCCAGCGGACAACCGTTTGACCGGGCTGCTGGTCCCGGCACTTTACGTGGTGCCGGAGAAGAAGGCCAAGAAGAAGGCATCGGGAACCCGAAGGAGTTCCCGGCGCCAGGTGGTATCGGACTCATCGTCCGATGGCTCTGAGGGGGACTCCACCCCTGAAGACGAGGAGGAGAAAGAGGCCTCTCCCCAAGAGGGGGGAGAGAAGAAGAGGAAGGCTTCCCCAACGAGGGAAGCCAAAGGGTCCAAGAAGGGAAGGACCCTTCCTCTGGACAGCTCCGCCAACGCCGGCGACGGCGACGAGGAGTGGCCCTCAAGGGCCAAGCCCCTGGCAAGATCGTAAGTATCCGGATTCATGAATGATTTATAATTTCTCTTTGTGCCATGTAGTGTCCTTCTAATGCCGCATACAACCTTTAGTCCGGCCGAGGACGATCTTCCCGCTTCATCGAGCGGGTCCTTGGCTCCGTCAGATGTGGATTCCCTTTCGACCGCCTCAACTCCCTGTGACGCTGACGACGCCGAGGTGGGATCCCAGGAGGGGACCCATCAGGAGGAGGAGGCTCCGGAGGTGCCACAAGGCAACCTCCCGGACTTTGCACCGGACTCCACACTGGAACCAGCAGTGGTTCCGGAGTCCGGTAGGCGGCCCCTTCATAAGAAGGGCAAGACCGTGACACCGGCGGCCTCCGTCCAACCGGAAGCGCTGGACAACTTGTTGGAGGCGCTCAACGGCGCTTTCATCGAGGAAGAACACCGCACTATCATGAGTGCGGTGATTCAGAAGGTTCAGCTCGCTAAGAGCGGGCTGACCGAAGCCTGCAGCGACCTTCTAACAGGCTTTGAGGTAAGAAATTTAAAATATGTAATGTAATACCGCATAGACAGTAGCCCCTGATGCTCGGTTCGGTGTTCGGAAAGAAAAGCCACACTGAGGATCTAATAAAGATATATGCAGGAGTTCTAAAAATTATGTCAATATGGGATTGCAGGCTGCGCTGCTGACCTCTGCCGCACTGACTGCGGAGGTCCGTGCTTTAAAACAGAGCCTTGAGCGGTCCGAGAACGAGCTCGGCCTTGCCAAGAAGCAGCTCGAGGACAAAGAAGGTGAGTAACACCGTATTAAATTTGTACCTTACAGAAAAGGATTTTGGTTGCAAGAGAAATAACGAGGATAACGTGGGCACTGCAGGGGCCACGAACGAGGTCGCGACCCTGAAGGAGGCCATGTCCGCGGCCGAACGTAATGCGCTCGTGGAACAAGCTAAGAGATAGAAGCAGGAGGCGCGGGTGGCGGAGGTGAAGCAAGAGCTCCAGGTTCTCGTGGAAAAGCATGAGAGTTTGGAGCGCGACTCGAAGACTCGAGAGTCCGAGCTTGCCTCGGCTCTTGAGAGTGCCAAAGCCGCTAAGGCCGAAGCCCATAAGGCCCTCCAGGAGATCGAGGCGGTGAAGAAAATAGCGGCGGGTAAGGCATTTTTCATGCAAAGCAAGCATGTGAAGGTGAATTACATTACTTACCCGGTCGAGCTCTCGGGAGCATTTGCAGATCTGCCCGTGGCGTGTCGATGCGCCGCATTCTCCGGGCCGAGGAGGGAGCTCGGCGGTGAAGGTCTTCGGTGTCGATATCTTTGAGGCGGACATCCGGTGCCCCTTAGCGACCAAGCTGAAGCGGCTGGTCGAGCTCCACAAGGTAGCCGAACAGCCATGAAGGGCCTCATAGTTGGTTGTGGCCGAGGAGGCCATGCACAGGAGCTACTTGCCTAGTCTGGCGGCTGGTGGATGCGTGTCCCTAGGTGGAAGTCGTCAAGCGCTCCGCCTGCATTGAAGGTGCCCGTCGGGCCCTTGCCCGTGCAAAAGTGGACTGGGGCAGGCTGGATGCTGAGAAGCTTCTGACGGACGCGCCACCGGCGGGCAAGGAGTATCGCATGCCCGAAATGTATTATAAGAGTGTCCTGAAGGGTGCCCGCAAGATTGCGGATGAGTGCTCCAAAGATGTAATATTTGAGTAGACTCGCAATGTGTTATCCTGTGCGCTAAAAACTTTGTTCATATGCGCTAAGCAACGCTTATTGATTTAAACTATTACCTTACATGCGGCCGTTTATCAAATCGAGAGATGGCAAGTCGTGGCTTCACCCCCATGCCCACAGTCTTTGGGGTGTTCGGGATAAACTTGCGCTCTTGTTCCCATTTTGGGTCCATCTAGGAGGCGCTCAACAGACGAACAAGGCAACCGGACTTATAATGCTTGAACACTCTCACTTAGCCATAGAATTCTATAATTTTAAATTTCGGCGAAGCCCCTAGTATTCGGAAGACCGAGTTTGGGGCGCTATCCATGCCTGGGCCGGATAAAGCCGGTTCCTCTCTCTAAGCAGCATAAGTCTTCAGGGACTCGAAAACACCTCTCGAACAGCGACCAGCTCTCGCCTTATCATGACGGTCAGTTTTAGCTTTCTCCACTGAGGCGCTCGCCCAGCTCAACTGGGGCACAATCGCAGTGGTTCTCCCAGTGCTACCTTAGCCGATAAAACGGAACGTAAGGTACCAAAACATGGGAGCCGGGCAAACCCACCTATTGACCCAAGACATGATTCGGAGCCGATGCATATAATGCTATAAGTTCGGGGTGCCGCACTTGTGAAAGTGTTCGGACTTATCACACCATAATGTGGGGAACATAAGCCCATGGTGTATTCGGCCGTACCAAAGTGTACGGATGCAAAATGTCATAAACGAAGATATATGAGAAAGGGATGCAATTATAAGCAAAAAGCGATGCATTGTTTACTCAGAAATACTGCCATGAATGCAGAGCGATACAAATAGTGCGGCAAGCAAGGGATTGGACTATTAAACATGTCCCCCTCCAGGGGTAGGCTGCGGAATGGTGTATTAAACAGATTTAATGCTCGTAATAGAGACCACCTGAGTGTTCGTCGTAGCCTTTCTCCTTCCCTGTCTATTGCATCATTAGTCCGGCAGGTCTGCTGCCGAACAGGGCCTCTGGTGAACGGAGTCCTGTGGGTAAAAAAAAAGAGTGACACACTTGGGAGCCCCTGGTGTGGTTGAGCCACACTCTGGGCCTGTCGTGGTCGTGCCCCTCCCCCTATGCCCATGGTATCTCCAGAGCGTAATGATGTACGCGAAGGGCTAGTCTTGCAATCATGCAAGGGCTAGGGTTGGGGCCGCATTACTCTGGCGATGCTCGGGCGTGCGGGTGGTCTTGATGTATGTTACTCCGGGCGCGTTTGGCCATGTCTGGTCGCTTAATGGCCGGACTTGAGAATTGCCTTAAGAGGCTGCTCTGTACTTCTGCCGCGAGAGCCGCTGTGTGTTCCTCCATTCGAAGGGAGCGTTCAGTGTTTCCGTTGACCGTGATGACTCCTCGAGGGCCTGGCATCTTGAGCTTGAGGTATGCGTAATGCGGCACCGCGTTGAACTTTGCAAAGGCGGTTCGTCCAAGCAGAGCGTGATAGCCACTGCGGAACGGGACTATGTCGAAGATTAACTCCTCGCTTCGGAAGTTATCTGGGAATCCGAAGACCACTTCCAGTGTGACTGATCCTGTACAATTGGCCTCTACACCTGGTATGACGCCTTTGAAGGTCGTCTTTGTAGGTTTAATCCTTGAGGGGTCTATGCCCATCTTGCGCACTGTATCCTGATAAAGCAGGTTCAGGTTACTGCCGCCATCCATCAGGACTCTGGTGAGGTGAAATCCATCGATGATTGGGTCTAAAACCAATGCGGCGAATCCGCCATGGCGGATACTAGTGGGGTGGTCCCTTCGATCGAAGGTGATCGGGCAAGAGGACCATGGATTGAACTTCGGGGCGACTGGCTCCATCGCATATACATCCCTAAGTGCACGCTTCCGCTCCCTCTTGGGTATGTGGGTTGCGTATATCATGTTTACCGTCCGCACTTTTGGGGAAACCTTACATCCTCTCTTGTTCGCGGCGGGTCTCTTCCTCGTCATCGCTATGCAGCCCCTTGTCATTGTTTTCGGCAATTAACTTGCCTGCCTGCTTAAATACCCAACAATACCTGTTGGTGTGATTACCTGGCTTTTCGGGGGTGCCATGTATCTCACAAAAGCGGTCGAGTATTCGGTCCAAATTGGACGGACCCGGAGTAGTTCTTTTGAATGGCTTTTCCCGCTAACCAGGTTTGGAGCCTCTGAATCCAGCGTTGACTGCCGTATCCTCATTGTTATCGCCGTTAACACGGCGTTTGTTTTTGTTGCGACGCGGCCTGCCATTGCGGTCCTTGTTGTCTGGACTGCCAGAATTTTTGCTGAGGTTGTTACTGCGGGCTAGCCAGCTGTCCTCCCCCGCACAAAAGCGGGTCATGAGTGATGTGAGGGCTGCCATGGATTCCGGCTTTTCCTGTCCTAGGTGCCGGGCCAGCCATTCGTGGCGGATGTTATGTTTGAAGGCTGCTAGGGCCTCTGCATCCGGACAGTCGATGATTTGATTTTTCTTTGTTAAGAACCGTGTCCAGAACTCTGGCCGATTCGTCTGGCTGCTGAATTATGTGGCTTAGGTCATCGGCGTCTGGTGGTCGCACATATGTGCCCTGGAAGTTGTCGAGGAATGTGGCTTCGGGTCCTCCCAACACCAATTGACTCTGCGGCAAGCTGTTAAGCCAATGCCGAGCTGGTCCTTTAAGCAGTGGGAGATATTTGATGGCGTGAAGATCGTCACCGCGGGCCATGTGGATATGAAGGAGATAGTCTTCGATCCAAACCGCGGGGTCTGTTGTGCCATCGTAGGATTCAATGTTCACGGGTTTAAACCCTTTAGGGATTTGATGATCCATTGCTTCATCTGTGAAGCATAGTGGGTGTGCGGCGCCTCTATATTGGGCAGTATCACGATGCAGCTCGAGCAAGCTTTGTCTACTGTGTTCGGCCCGGCCGGAGTTGCTGTATTCGGCGCGACGGTAATCGTCGTGCATCATGGGCCGCCCACATGATCCGTAGATCGATCTTGATTGTCTTGCCTTGTCCTCCAATATGTCTTGCAAGTCCGGCGCATTCCCGCGGCCGGCGCTTTTCGGCGGTGCCGGGTACGGTTCTCGTGGAGGCCTAGATGCCTCTCTGTCGCGCCACGAGGTGGTCGGTCCGCCAGACAGCTGGTGATGAGGGTTTATATGCCTCCTCCTCTAATCGGGGAGCAACTTGCGTTTTGGGTAGCTTTTGGGGGCGTTCGAGTTCATGCTCTTGACGCGAGGACTTGATCCATCTGGCCGGCCAGCAGTCTTGATCAGCTCGAGCTGTTGCTGCTTTTTCTTTTGGCTATTTGCCGTGGCCATGAGCCTGCGTTTAAAACGCTCTTGTTCGACGGGATCCTCGGGCACGACGAATTCGTCGTCGTTGAGGCTTGCCTCGTCTCCGGAGGGAGGCATGTAATTATCATCCTCTACCTCTTCATCTGCCCCTCTTTCATGAGGGTTGGCTTCTCCGTCCTCCTGTGCTGAATCTTGCGGGAGGGGGTTGTCTTCGGCACTCTCTGGGGTGTTATTATCTCCGGTGCCGGAATCTCCATTCTTGTTGTGGCGGGATTTAGAGCGGCGCCGCTGACGTCGGCGCTTGGGCTGTTTCTTAGAGGAATCTGCCTCCACTGCTTCTTCGCCATTCCCGTCCTTTGGGATGTCCACCATGTATATGTCATATGACGAGGTGGTCTTCCAGTGCCCCGTAGGCGCTAGTTCTTGGTTGTCTCCGGCATCATCGTCCATACCGTCGATGTCTTCAGAGTCGTAGTCTAGCATGTCGGTTAGATCGTCAACAGTGGCTACAAAGTGGGTGGTGGGTGGGTTTTGATTTCCTCGTCGTCCGCATCCCAACCATCCTGACCGCAATCCGGCCAGGGCTCTCCTGATAACGAGAGATACATTAGCGAATTCAGGATGTCGCCAAAGGGTGAGTGCTGAAAGATGTCCACAGCGGTGAACTCCATGATCGGCGCCCAATCGGGTTCGATTGGTAGGGGCGCGGGAGGTTCGGAGTCCGGCAAGGAGTCCGGCACCTCGGAGTCACGGGCTTTACAAGGGACAAGGTCAGTATTCGGCTCCATCGCCGTAGAGGTTGCAGCCCCCGAGGCGGTGTCTAGCCACCCGTCCTCGATCTGCGCGGTCGGCTCCGAATTAAGGGTCGGAGCGGACTCTTGTGCGACCTCGTGGCCTTGCCCGCAGCAGAGCTAAATCATGCCCATCGTGGCGGTCGGGCGCGCTTCGCTTTGTGGCTCGAATTCATCGAAGATCAAGTCTCCGCGGTGTCGGCCGTGAAGTTTAGGCTTCAAATCGACTGATGGCGGGCGTAGCTTCGATCTGCTCGGATGGCCAGCGAATTGGCGCGATGCAAAGCCGCCGAACCCGAAGATCTGTCCGGGGAGAAAAGTCTCACCCCTGGACTGTGTTGTTGTTGATGATTGAAGGAGCCATCAAGCCTATCAGTGACGAAACAGAGGAACTCTCAATGAAAGCACCAATGTCGGTGTCAAAACCGGCGGATCTCGGGTAGGGGGACCCGAACTGTGCGTCTAGCCGGATGGTAACAGGAAACAAGGGACACGATGTTTTTACCCAGGTTCGGGCCCTCTCGATGGAGGTAAAACCCTACTCCTGCTTGATTGATATTGATGATATGGGTAGTACAAGAGTGGATATACCACGAGATCAAGGAGGCTAAACCCTAGAAGCTAGCCTATGGTATGATTGTTGTAATGGTTGTTCGTCCTATGGACTAAAACCCTCCGGTTTATATAGACACCGGAGAGGGCTAGGGTTACACAGAGTCGGTTACAATGGTAGGAGATCTACATATCCGTATTGCCAAGCTTGCCTTCCACGCCAAGGAAAGTCCCATCCGGACACGGGACGAAGTCTTCAATCTTGTATCTTCATAGTCTTGGAGTCCGGCCGACGATGATAGTCCGGCTATCCAGACACCCCCTAGTCCAGGACTCCCTCACTCGCGCATAGCAATCCTGGGTCCTTTCTTTACTGAGGAACCACCTTGATACATTCTCCTAGACATATTTCTTTTTCTGAAATTTTAGTAACTTCAAAATAAAAGTGAATAAAGCTAAACAAGATTGGTAGCAACTACTCCTACAAGTGCCTAGAGCCTATATCATGCATTAGAATTACGTGGGACCTCATAAATTTGACATGCAAGCTCAAGAACATGGTCACCTATGCAGCAAAAAATTGCAATGAATAAAGCACTAGAACAAAAACTAATTGGACCAATGGAGGAGTCACATACCAAGAAACAATCTCCCAAAGCAGCTTTGTGAATGGAGCTTTGAGCAAGGAGATCGAAAATCACAGCAAAATGAGCTAGAACTCGTGCTTGACCTGGATGGGGATTTTCTTGGGAAGAAGATGGAGTGTGTGGGTGCTGGTATAAGTGGAGGGGGCCACCCTGGGCCCATGAGAGAGGGGGCCGCGCCCAGGGGTGTGGGCGCGCCCTCCACCCTCGTGGCCAGGTGCTTGCCCCTCCTACAGTGTTTTCAGTGCCTAAAATCCTCAAATAAGTCATAAAAAATCATACTAAATTTGCAGGGCATTTGGAGCACTTTTATTTTCGGGATATTTTTTATTGCACGGATAATTCAGAAAACAGATAGATAATACTATTTTTGCTTTATTTAATTTAAATAACAGAAATTAAAAAAGATTGAGGGAGTCCTGGACTAGGGGGTGTCCGGACAGCCGGACTATCATCGTCAGCCGGACTCCAAGACTATGAAGATACAAGATTGAAGACTTCGTCCCGTGTCCGGATGGGACTTTCCTTGGCGTGGAAGGCAAGCTTGGCAATACGGATATGTAGATCTCCTACCATTGTAACCGACTCTGTGTAACCCTAGCCCTCTCCGATGTCTATATAAACCGGAGGGTTTTAGTCCGCAGGACACACAACCATTACAACAATCATACCATAGGCTAGCTTCTAGGGTTTAGCCTCCTTGATCTCGTGGTAGATCCACTCCTGTACTACCCATATCATCAATATCAATCAAGCAGGAGTAGGGTTTTACCTCCATCGAGAGGGCCGAACACCGGGTAAAACATCGTGTCCCTTGTCTCCTGTTACCATCCGCCTAGACGCACAGTTCGGGACCCCCTACCCGAGATCCGCCGGTTTTGACACCGACATTGGTGCTTTCATTGAGAGTTCCTCTGTGTCGTCACCGATAGGCTTCTTCAATCAACAACAACACGGTCCAGGGTGAGAATTTTCTCCCCGGACAGATCTTCGTATTTGGCGGCTTTGCACTGCGGGCCAATTCGCTTGGCCATCTGGAGCAGATCGAAAGCTACGCCCCTAGCCATCAGGTTAGATTTGGAAGCCTAAACTTCACGGCCGACATCCGCGGAGATTTGATCTTCGACGGATTCGAGCCTGGCCAGCGTGCCGCCTTGTCACGATGGGTATGATCTAGCTCGCCACGGACAAGTACCTTGGAGGCCAGACACCGAATCCGCTCCGACCCATAGTTCGAGCCGACCGCCAGATCGAGGGCGGTGGCTGGACACCGCCTCGGAGCTGCAACTTCTACTGGCGATGGAGCGAATCTCGACCTTGTCCCTTATAAAGCTCGTGACTCGGGCGCGGACTCGAACCTCCTGCGCCCCCGCCAATCGAATCTGATTCGGCGCCGATCATGGATTTCACCGCCGCGGACATCTTTCAGCACTCTCCCTTTGGCGACATCCTAAATTTGCTAAAGCATCTCTCGTTATCAGGAGAACCCTGGCCGGACTGCGGTCAGGATGGTTGGGATGCGGACGACGAAGAAATTCAAAGCCCACCCACCGCCCACTTTGTAGCCACCATCGACGATCTAACCGACATGCTAGACTACGACTCCGAAGACATCGACGGTATGGACGACGATGCCAGAGACGATCAAGAACCAGCGCCTACACGGCACTGGAAGACCACCTCGTCATACGACATATACATGGTGGACACCCCAAAGGATGGGGACGGCGAAGAAGCAGCGGAGGCAGATTCTTCTAAGAAACAGCCCAAGCACCGACGTCAGCGGCGCCGCTCTAAATCCCGCCACAGTAAGAATGGAGATTCCAGCACCGGAGATAATAACACCCCAGAGAGTGCTGAAAACAACCCTCCAAAGAAGATACAAAGAGGGAGGGCGGGAAGCCAGCCCTCGAGAGAGAGCGGCAGACAAGGAGGATGAAAACTACATACCTCCCTCCGGAGACGAGGCAAGCCTCAACAACGATGAACTCGTCGTGCCAGAGGATCCCGTCGAACAAGAGCGTTCTAAACGCAGGCTTATCGCCACGGCAAATAGCCTAAAGAAAAACCAGCAATAGCTTCAAGCTGATCAAGACCTCCTGGCCGAAAGATGGACCGAGGTCCTCGCGGCCGAAGAGTATGAACTCGAACGCCCCTCCAAGAGCTACCCGAAACGCAAGTTGCTCCCCCAACTAGAGGAGGAAGCATACAAACCTTCATCACCAGCACACAATACGGCAGACCAACCACCCCGTGGTCGCGACAGAGAGGCATCTAGGCCCTCCATCAGGACCATACCCCGGCACCGCTCGAAAAGTACGAAGCCACGAAGGAATGCGCCGGACTTGCGGGATATATTGGAGGACAAGGCAAGACAATCCAGATCTATCTACAGATCACGCGGGCGCCCTACGACCCACGACGACTACCGTCGCGCCGGATACAGCAACTCCGGACGGGCCGAACACAGCAGACAACGTTCTCTTGAGCTACGTCGTGATATTGCTCAATATAGAGGCGCCGCACACCAACTATGCTTCACCGACGAAGTAATGGATCATCAAATCCCTGAAGGGTTTAAACCCGTGAACATTGAATCCTACGATGGCACAACAGACCTAGCGGTTTGGATCGAAGATTATCTCCTTCATATCCATATGGCCCATGGCACGCATCTCCACGCCATCAAGTATCTCCCACTCAAGCTTAAAGGACCAGCTCGGCATTGGCTTAACAGCTTGCCGCATAGTCAATTGGGTGTTGGGAGGACACGGAAGCCGCATTCTCGATAACTTCCAGGCACATATGTGCGACCACCGTGACGCCGATGACCTAAGCCACATAATTCAGCAGCCAGACGAATCGGCCGCATAGTTACGACACGGTTCTTAACCAAAAAAATCAACTGTTCGGATCGAGAGGCCCTCGTAGCCTTCAAACATAACATCCATGACGAGTGGCTGGCCCGGCACCTAGGGCGGGAAAAGCCGAAATCCATGGCAGCCCTCACATCACTCATGACCCGCTTACGTGGGAGAGGACAGCTGGCTAGCTCGCAGCAACAACCTCGGCAAAAATCTTGGCAGTCCGGATACAAGGACCACAATGGCAGGTCGCGTCGAAACAAAAACAAGCGCCCGCGTTAACGGCGATAACACCGAGGATCTGGCGGTCAGCGCCGGATTCAGAGGCTCTAAACCCGTCAGCGGAAGAAGCCATTCAAAAGAACTACTCGGGTCCGTCAAATTTGGACGAGATACTCGACCGCTCTTCCCGGATACATGGCACCCGAAAAGCCATAACCACACCAACAGGGATTGTTGGGTATTCAGCAAGCGAGCAAGTTAATTGCGAAGACAATGACAAGGGGCTGCATAGCGATGAGCGAGGAAGAGACCGGCCGCCGAGCAAGAGAGGATGAAGGGTTTTCCCCACAAGTGCGGACAACAAACATGATATCGCAACCCACATACCCAAGAGGGAGCGGCGTGCACTTAGGGCGTGTATGCGATAGAGCCGATCGCCCAGTTCAATCCATGGTCCTCTTGCCCGATCACTTTCGATCGAAGAGACCACCCAACCGATATCCGCCATGGCGGATTCGCGCATTGGTTTTAGACCCAATCGTCGATGGATTTCACCTCACTAGAGTTACGATGGGCGGCGGCGGCAACTGAACCTGCTTTATCGGGATACGGTCGCGCAAGATGGGCATAGACCCTCAAGGATTAAACCTACAAAGACGACCTTCAAAGCGTCATACCGGTGTTGAGGCCAATTATGCAGCTCGATCACACTGAAGTGGTCTTGGATCCCGGATAATTTCCGAAGCGAGAGTTAATCTTCGACATAGTCCCTTCCGTAGTGGCTATCGCGCTCTGTTCGGACGAACCGCGTTTGCAAAATTGAACGCGGTACCGCATTATGCATACCTTAAGCTCAAGATGCCAGGCCCTCGTGGAGTCATCACGGTCAGCGAAATCTCAACGCTCCTCCAAGCGGAGGAACACACAGCGGCTCTCACGCGGAAATCTGAGCAGCCTTTTAAGGCAATTTTGAGTCCGACCGCTAAAGCGACGGACATGGCCAAACGCGCTCGGAGTAACATCAATCAAGACCACAGCACGTTCGAGCAGCGTGAGAATGCGGCTAACCCCAGCCCTTGCATGATTGCAAGACCAGCCCTTCGCGTACATCATTACGCTCTGGAGATACCATGGGCATAGGGGGAGGGGCACGACCACGACAGGCCCAGAGTGCGGCCTAACCACACCAGGGGCTCCCAAGTGTGTCACTCTTTTTTCTTCTTTTTTTATTTTTCCACAGGACTCCGTTCACCAGAGGCCCTGTGCGGCAGTAGATCTGCCGAACTCACGACGCAACAGCCAGGGAGGGACAAAGGCTACGACAATCACTCAGGTGGTCTCCATTATGAGCATTAAATTTGTTAAATACACCAGTCCGCAGCCCACCCCTGGAGGGGGACATGTTTAAAATAGTCCAATCCCTTGATTACCGCACTATTTGTATCGTTCTGCACTCATGGCAGAATTCCTTGAATAAACAATGCATCACTTTTTCGGTTATAATTGCATTCCTTTTCTTGTACATGTTCATTTATGACATCTTGCATCCATACACTCTGGTACGGCCGAATACACCAGGGGCTTATGTTCCCCACATTATGGTGTGATAAGTCCGAACACTTTCACAAGTGCAGCACCCCGAACTTATAGCACTATATGCATCGGCTCCGAATCATGCCTTGGGTCAATAGTTGGGTTTGCCCGGCTCCCATGTTTTGGTACCTTACGTTCCGTTCTGTCGGCTAAGGTAGCACTGGGAGAACCACTGCGATTGCGCCCGGTTGAGCTGGCGGCGCCTCGATGGAAAGCTAAAACCGATTGTCATGATAAGGCAAGAGCCGGTCGCTGTTCGAGAGGTCTTTTCGAGTCCCTAAAGACTTATGCCGCTTAGAGCGAGGAACCGTCTTTGTCCGGCCCAGGCGTGGATAGCGCCCCAAACTCAGTCTTCCGAATACTAGGGGCTTCGCCGAAATTTAAAATTATAGAATTCTATGGCTAAGTGAGAGTGTTCAAGCATTACAAGTCCGGTTGCCTTGTTCGTTGTGTTGAGCGCCTCCCTAGATGGACCCAAAAATGGGAACAAGAGCGCTCAAGTTTATCCCAAACACCCCAGCACTCGTGGCATGGGGGCTGAAGCCGACGACTTGCCATCTCTTAGATTTAATAAACGGCCGCACAGAAGGTAATATTTTAAATCAATAAGCGTTGCTTAGCGCATATGAACAAATTTTTCAGCGCACAGGATAACACATTGCGAGTTTACTCAATAATTACATCTTTGGGGCACTCATCCGCAATCTTGCGGGCACCCTCCAGGACACTCTTATAGTACATTTCGGGCGTACGATACTCCTTGCCCACTGGCGGCGCGTCCGTGATAAGCCTCTCAGCATCCAGCCTGCCCCGGTGCACCTTTGCACGGGCAAGGGCCCGACGAGCACCTTCAATACAGGCGGAGCGCTTGATGACCTCCACCCAGGGGCACGCATCCACCAGCTGCCGCACGAGACCGAAGTAGCTCCCAGGCATGGCCTCTTCAGGCCACAGCCGGACTATGAGGCCCTTCATGGCCTGCTCGGCTACCTTGTGGAGCTCGACCAGCTGCTTCAGCTGGTTGCTAAGGGGCATCGGATGTCCGGCCTCAGCATACTGAGACCAGAAGACCTTCTCCGTTGACCTCCCCTCTTGGCCCGGTAGAATGCGGCGGCATCAGACACGCTGCGAGGCAGATCTGCAAACGCCCCTGGAGAGCTCCGAATTCGGGTAAGTAATGTAATTTACATTCACATGCTTGCTTTGCATGAAAAATGCCTTGCCCGCCGCTATCTTCTTCATCGCCTCAATCTCCTGGAGGGACTTATGGGCCTCGGCCTTAGCGGCTTTGGCACTTTCAAGAGCCGAGGCAAGCTCGGACTCTCGAGTCTTGAGTCGCGCCCAAACTCTCATGCTTTTCCATGAGGCACAGGAGCTCTTGCCGCACCTCCGCCACCTGCGCCTCCTGCTTCTCTCGCTCCGCTCGTTAAAGTGGCGCATTGTGTTCGACGCGGACACGGCCTCCTTCGTGGTCGCCACCTTGTTCGTGGCCCTGCAGCATACCACGTTATCCTTGTTATTTCTATTGCAACCAAAATCCTTTTACAGAAGATACAAATTTAAAAGTGGTGTTACTCACCTTCTTTGTCCTCGAGCTGCTTCTTGGCAAGGCCGAGCTCTTGCTCGGACCGCTCGAGGTCCTACTTCAAAGCACCGACCTCCATGATCGGTCTGGCAGAGGTCGGCAGCCAGAGCCTGCAAACCCATATTGACATAATCTTTAGCACTCCTGCATATATCTTTTTAGATCCTCGGTCCGCTTTTCTTTCCGAACACCGAACCGAGCATCGAGGGCTCTTGTCTATGCGGTATCACATTACATATTTTAAACTTCTTACCTCAAAGCCTGTTAGAAGGCTACTGCAGGCTTCGGTCAGCCCGCTCTTGGCGAGCTGAACCTTCTGAATCACCGCACTCATTATAGTGCGGTGTTCTTCCTCAATGGAAGCATCGTTAAGCGCCTCCAACAAGTTGTCCGTGGCCTCCGGTTGGATGGAGGCTGCCGGCGTCATGGTCTTGCCCTTCTTACAAAGGGGCCGCCTTTGGGACTTCGGAACCACTGCGGGTTCCGGCATGGAGTCCGGCGCAAAGTCCGGGAGGCTGCCTTGCGGCACCTCCGGAGCCTGCTCCTGATGAGTCCCCTCCTGGGATCCCACCTCGGCGTCCTTGGCGTCGCGAGGGGTGGAGGCGGTCGGAATGGAATCCACGTCTGACGGAGCCAAGGACCCGCTCGATGAAGCGGGAAGATCATCATCGGCCGGATTACAGGTAGTGTGCGGCATTAGAAGGACGCTATGTGACACAAAAGAGAAATTATGAATCATTCAGGAATCCGGATACTTACGATCTTGCCGGAGGCCTGGCCCTTGAGGGCCGCTCTTCGTCGCCAATGTTGGCGTTGGCGGAGCTGTCCGGGGGAAGGGTCCTTCCCCTCTTGGACCCTTTGGCCTCCCCCGTTGGGGAAGCTTTCCTTTTCCTCTCTCCCCCCTCCGGGGGAGAGTCCTCTTTCTCCTCCTCGTCTTCGGGGGAGGACTCCGCCTCGGAGCCATCGGACGATGAGTCCGATATCACTGGCGCGGGAACTTCTTGAGTTCCGTGGCCTTCTTCTTAGCCTTCTTCTCGGCACCACATAAAGTGTCGGGACTAGCAGCCCGTTAAGCGGGCGTCCGCTGAGTCTTCGGGAAGGGGAGACGAGTCTACTGTCAGGATGTCCTCTGCCGATCTGTCAAAGGCATTGGGAGTTTTAATCCCACATAGAGTCAAACTATGAAAGAAAATAAGTGTCCCATAGAGGATAACAAAGCTTACCTCGCCGGCCGCGCGCTTAGTGCTGAATCCGCGGTCTTCCGTCGCGGATGCGGGGGCTTCTCCGCCCTTGAACAGCACCCTCCAGGCAGCTTCATCCGTCGTGTCGAAGAGCCCGCTCAGGGTCCGGTGCTATGCCGGATCGAACTCCCACAAATTGAAGGCCCGCTGTTGGCAGGGGAGAATCCGGCGGACGAGCATGACCTGGATCACGATTACAAGCCTAAGCTTCTTGTTCACCAAGGTCTGGAGACACGACTGGAGTCCTATCAGCTCCTCCGAACTGCCCCATAGCAAGCCCTTCTCTTTCCAGGAGGTGAGCTGCATGGGGATACCAGATCTGAACTCGGGGACCGCTGCCCATTTAGGGTCACGCGGCTCGGTGATGTAGAACCACCCGATTGCCACCCCTTGGCGGACTCCACGAAGGCCCCTCGAGCAGGTGGCGTTGGGCATTTTGCCCACCATGGCGCCTCGAACTCCGCTTGGCGCCCTTCACAACCTTGACTTGACATTGAAGGTCTTGAGCCAAGCGAAGTGGGGCTGGATGCAGAGGAAGGCCTCGCACACGACGATAAACACCGAGATGTTGAGGATGAAGTTTGGCGCCAGATCATGGAAGTCCAGGCCATAGTAGTACATGAGCCCCCGGACGAAGGGATGAAGTGGGAAGCCAGTCCGCGGAGGAAGTGGGGAAGGAATACGACCCTCTCATGGGGCCTGGGGGTGGGGATGAGCTGCCCCTCATCGGGTAGCCGGTGCACGATGTCGCTGGACAGGTATCCGGCGCCGCACAGCTTCTCGATGTGCTCCACCGTAACGGAGGAGGTCATCCACTTGCCTCCCGCTCCAGACATGACTGGAGAAGGTCGAGACGAGATGTGCGGACTTGGGTGCTGGAGCTCGAGTGCGCGGAGATGGATAAGCAAAGGAGGAAGAAGGCGTAGGTAAAAAGGTGGATCCTTATCCCCTTATATGGGCGGACAAAGACTATGTGTCCCCACCTGCCTGGTAAAACTCGCTTATCTCCCAAGCGCTACCATCAATGGCGCGGTTGGGTTACCCACGTCCGTATTGATGGGAATCCCGGAATAAGGGGAACACGATCTCTGCCCGACAAGGCGTGCCAAGGAAACCGCCGCTAAACGCGCTGAGGTGGTGGTATAATAAAAACGATTCAAGAAAAGGCTTGGTAGTGGCGTGACGTCATGCCACGAATCGTCGCCAGATTGAACTTGTGTACATATTATTCTCTCTACGGTGGAATGTGGAATTTATTTTGCGAGCGGACACTATCTGGTGTTCACAATCTTCTATGAATTATTGGAGGAGGAACCCGCCTTGCAATGCCAAACAATATGCGTCGGACTCATCGTCATTGAAGCCTGGTTCAGGCTCTTGAGGAGTCTGGACTAGGGGTGTCGGACAGCCGGACTATCATCGTCAGCCGGACTCCAAGACTATGAAGATACAAGATTGAAGACTTCGTCCCGTGTCCGGATGGGACTTTCCTTGGCGTGGATGGCAAGCTTGGCAATACGGATATGTAGATCTCCTACCATTGTAACCGACTCTGTGTAACCCTAGCCCTCTCCAGTGTCTATATAAACCGGAGGGTTTTAGTCCGTAGGACACACAACCATTACAACAATCATACCATAGGCTAGCTTCTAGGGTGTAGCCTCCTTGATCCCCTGGTAGATCCACTCTTGTACTACCCATGTCATCAATATCAATCAAGTAGGAGTAGGGTTTTACCTCCATCGAGAGGGCCCGAACCTGGGTAAAAACATCGTGTCCCTTGTCTCCTGTTACCATCCGCCTAGGCGCACAGTTCGGGACCCCCTACCGAGATCCGCGGTTTTGACACCGGCGTTGGTGCTTTCATTGAGAGTTCCTCTGTGTCGTCACCGATAGGCTTGATGGCTTCTTCAATCAACAACAACACGGTCCAGGGTGAGAATTTTCTCCCCGAACAGATCTTCATATTCGGCGGCTTTGCTGCGGGCAATTAAGCTGGCCATCTGGAGCAGATCGAAGCTACGCTACCGCCATCAGGTCGATTTGGAAGCCCTAAACTTCACGGCCGACATCCGCGGAGATTTGATCTTCGACGGATTCGAGCCCTGGCCAGCGTCTTTGCCTTGTCATGATGGGTATGATTTAGCTCTGCCGCGGACGGTACCTTGGAGGCGCACGAATCCGCTCCGACCCATAGTTGGAGCCGATCGCTGAACCGAGGACAGGTGGCTGGACACCGCCTCGGTAGCTGCAACTTCTCGGCGATGGGCGAATCTCGACCTTGTCCCTTATAAAGCTCGTGACTCGAGGCGCGGACTCCTGTCGGACTCCGCACCTCCTGCGCCCCGCCAAGCGAATCGATTGGGCGCCCGATCATGGAGTTCACCGCGCGGACATCTTTCGGCACTCACCCTTTGGCGACATCCTAAATTAGCTAAAGCATCTCTCGTTATCGGGAGAACCTGGCGGACTGCGGTCAGGATGTTTGGGATGCGGATGACGAAGAAATTCAAAGCCCACCCACCGCCCACTTTGTAGCCACCGTCGACGATCTAACCGACATGCTAGACTATGACTCAAGACATCGGCGGTATAGGCGGCGATCGGAGGCGATCAAGAACCAGCGCCTACGAGGCAATTTGGAAGACCACCTCGTCATACGACATATACATGGTGGACACCCCAAAGGATGGGGACAGCGAAGAAGCAGCGGAGGCAGATTCTTCTAAGAAACAGCCCAAGCGCCGACGTCAGCGGTGCCGCTCTAAATCCCGCCACAGTAAGAATGGAGATTTCGGCACTGGAGATAATAACACCCCAGAGAGTGCCGAAGACAACCCCCTCCAGCAAGATTCAGCAATGGAGGATGGCGAAGCCAGCCCTCGAGAGAGAGCGGCAGACAAGGAGGATGAAAACTACATACCTCCCTCCGGAGACGAGGCAAGCCTCAACGACGATGAATTCGTCGTGCTAGAGGATCCCGTCGAACAAGAGCGTTTTAAACGCAGGCTTATCGCCACGGCAAATAGCCTAAAGAAAAACCAGCAACAGCTTCAAGCTGATCAAGACCTGCTGGCGATAGATGGACCGAGGTCCTCGCGGCAAGAGTATGAACACGAACGCCCTCCAAGAGCTACCCAAGCGCAAGTTGCTCCCCGACTAGAGGAGGAAGCATACAAACCTTCATCACCGGCGCTGTCGGCAGACCGACCACCCCGTGGTCGCGCGACAGAGGCATCTAGGCCCTCCATCGGGACCATACCCGGCACCGCTCGAAAAGTCGGGCCACGAGGAATCGCCGGACTTGTGGGATATATTGGAGGACAAGGCAAGACAATCCAGATCTATCTACGGATCACGCTGGCGCCCTCGACCCACGGCGACTACCGTCGCGCGGATACAACAACTCCGGCGGGCGAACACATGAGACAACGCTCTCTTGAGCTACGTCGTGATATTGCTCAATATAGGCGCCAAGACACCAACTATGCTTCACGAGGCGAAGTAATGGATCATCAAATCCTAAAGGGTTTAAACCCGTGAACATTGAATCCTACGATGGCACAACAGACCTAGCGGTTTGGATCGAAGATTATCTCCTTCATATCCATATGGCCCGGCACATCTCCACGCCATCAAGTATCTCCCACTCAAGCTTAAAGGACCAGCTCGGCATTGGCTTAACAGCTTGCCCGCAGAGTCAATTGGGTGTTGGGAGGACCTAGAAGCCGCATTCCTCGATAACTTCCCGGGCACATATGTGCGACCACCAGACGCCGATGACCTAAGCCACATAATTCAGCAGCCAGACGAATCGGCCAGACAGTTCTGGACACGGTTCTTAACAAAGAAAAATCAAATCGTCGACTGTCCGGATGAAGAGGCCCTCGCAGCCTTCAAACATAACATCCGCGACCAGTGGCTGGCCCGGCACCTAGGACAGGAAAAGCCGAAATCCATGGCAGCCCTCACATTACTCATGACCCGCTTCTGTGCGGGAGAGGACAGCTGGCTAGCTCGCAGCAACAACCTCAGCAAAAATGCTGGCAGTCCGGATACTAAGGACCACAATTGCAGGTCGCCTCGAAACAAAAACAAACGCCACGTTAACGGCGACAACACTGAGGATACGATAGTCAATGCCGGATTCAGAGGCTCTAAACCCGGTCAACGGAAGAAGTCATTCAAAAGAACTACTCCGAGTCCGTCCAATTTGGACCGCATACTCGACCGCTCTTGCCAGATACATGGCACCCCGAAAAGCCAGCCAACCACACCAACATGGATTGTTGGGTATTCAAGTAGGCAGGCAAGTTAATCGCCGAAAACAATGACAAGGGGCTGCATAGCAATGATGAGGAAGAGACCCGGCCGCCGAACAGTAGAGCACAGAAGGGTTTTCCCCCACAAGTGCGAACGGTAGACATGATATACGCAACCCACATACCCAAGAGGGAGCGGAAGCATTCACTTAGGGACGTGTATACGATGGAGCCAGTCGCCCCGAAGTTCAATCCATGGTCCTCTTGCCCGATCACTTTTGATCGGAGCGACCACCCGACTAGTATCCGCCATCGCGGATTTGCCGCATTGGTTTTAGACCCAATCGTCGACGGATTTCACCTCACTAGATTCCTGATGGACGGCGGCAGCAGCCTGAACCTGCTTTATCAGGATACAGTGCACAAGATGGGCATAGACCCCTCAAGGATTAAACCTACAAAGACGACCTTCAAAGGCGTCATACCAGTGTTGAGGCCAATTATGCGAGCTCACCACACTGGAAGTGGTCTTCGGATCCCCGGATAATTTCCGAAGCGAGGAGTTAATCTTCGACATAGTCCCGTTCCGCAGTGGCTATCACGCTCTGTTCGGACGAACCGCGTTTGCAAAATTCAACGCGGTACCGCATTATGCATACCTTAAGCTCACGATGCCAGGCCCTCATGGAGTCATCACGGTCAAGGGAAATACTAAACGCTCCCTCCGAACGGAGGAACACACAGCGGCTCTCGCGGCAGAAGTACAGAGCAGCCTTTTAAGGCAATTTTCGAGTCCGGCCGCTAAACGACCAGACATGGACAAACGCGCCCGGAGTAACATCAATCAAGACCACAGCACGCTCCGAACGCGCCAGAGTAATGCGGCCCCAACCCCAGCCCTTGCATGATTGCAAGACCAGCCCTTTGCGTACATCATTACGCTCTGGAGATACCATGGGCATAGGGGGAGGGGCACGACCACGACAGGCCCAGAGTGCGGCCTAACCACACCAGGGGCTCCCAAGTGTGTCGCTCTTTTTTCTTCTTTTTTTTTATTTTTCAACAGGACTCCGTTCACCAGAGGCCCTGACCGGCAGTAGATCTGCCGAACTCACGACGCAACAGCCAGGGAGGGACAAAGGCTACGACGAACACTCAGGTGGTCTCCATTATGAGCATTAAATTTGTTAAATACACCATTCCGCAGCCCACCCCTGGAGGGGGACATGTTTAAAATAGTCCAATCCCTTGCTTACCGCACTATTTGTATCGTTCTGTACTCATGGCAGAATTCCTTGAACAAACAATGCATCACTTTTTCGCTTATAATTGCATTCCTTTTCTTATATATGTTCATTTATGACATCTTGCATCCGTACACTCTGGTACGGCCGAATACACCAAAGCTTATGTTCCCCGCATTATGGTGTGATAAGTCCGAACACTTTCACAAGTGCGGCACCCCGAACTTATAGCACTATATGCATCGGCTCGAATCATGTCTTGGGTCAATAGTTGGGTTTTCCGGCTCCCATGTTTTGGTACCTTACGTTCCGCTCATCGGCTAAGGTAGCACTGGAGAACCACCGCGATTGCGCCCGGTTGAGCTGGGCGGCGCCTCGATGGAGAAAGCTAAAACTGACTGTCATGATAAGGCGAGAGCTGGTCGCTGTTCGAGAGGTCTTTTCGAGTCCCTAAAGACTTATGCCGCTTAGGCGAGGAACCGGCTTCGTCCGCCCAGCGTGGATAGCGCCCGAACTCGGTCTTCGAATACTAGGGGCTTCGCTGAAATTTAAAATTATAGAATTCTATGGCTAAGTGAGAGTGTTCAAGCATTATAAGTCCGGTTGCCTTGTTCGTTGTGTTGGCGCCTCCTAGATGGACCCAAAATGGGAACAAGAGCGCTCAAGTTTATCCGAACACCCGGCAATCGTGGCATGGGGGTGAAGCCGACGACTTGCCATCTCTCGATTTAATAAACGGCCGCCTGAAGGTAATATTTTAAATCAATAAGTGTTGCTTAGCGCATATGAACAAAGTTTTCAGCGCATGGGATAACACATTGCGAGTTTACTCAATAATTACATCTTTGGGGCACTCATCCGCAATCTTGCGGGCACCCTTCAGGACACTCTTATAGTACATTTCGGGCGTACGATACTCCTTGCCCAACGGTGGCGCGTCCGTGATAAGCCTCTCAAGATCCAGCCTGCCCGGTGCACCTTTTGCGGGCAAGGCCCGACAGGCACCTTCAATCTGGCGGGGCGCTTGATGACCTCCACCTGAGGGGCACGCATCCACCAGCCGCCGACGAGACCCAAGTAGCTCCCGGGCATGGCCTCTTGAGGCCACAGCCGGACTATGAGGCCCTTCATGGCTGCTCGGCTACCTTGTGGAGCTCGACCAGCTGCTTCAACTGGTCGCTAAGGGGCACCAGATGTCCGGCCTCAGCATACTGAGCCCAGAAGACCTTCTCCGTTGAGCTCCCCTCCTCGGCCCGGTAGAATGCGGCGACATCGGACACGCTGCAAGGCAGATCTGCAAACGCCCCTGGAGAGCTCCGAATTCGGGTAAGTAACACGTAATTTACATTCACATGCTTGCTTTGCATGAAAAATGCCTTACCCGCCGCTATCTTCTTCATCGCCTCAATCTCCTGGAGGGACTTATGGGCCTCGGCCTTAGCGGCTTTGGCACTTTCAAGAGCCGAGGCAAGCTCGGACTCTCGAGTCTTCGAGTCGCGCTCCAAACTCTCATGCTTTTCCATGAGAGCCTGGAGCTCTTGCCGCACCTCCGCCACCCGCGCCTCCTACTTCTCTCGCTCCGCTCGTTCCGCGGCCGCATTGCGTTCGGCCGCGGACAAGGCCTCCTTCAGGGTCGCCACCTCGTTCGTGGCCCCTGCAGTACCCACGTTATCCTTGTTATTTCTATTGCAACCAAAATCCTTTTCTGTAAGGTACAAATTTAAAAGTGGTGTTACTCACCTTCTTTGTCCTCGAGCTGCTTCTTGGCAAGGCCAAGCTCTTGCTCGGACCGCTCGAGGTCCTGCTTCAAAGCACCGACCTCCGCAGTCAGTGCGGCAGAGGTCAGCAGTGCAACCTGCAAACCCATATTGACATAATCTTTAGCACTCCTGCATATATCTTTTTTAGATCCTCAATCCGGCTTTTCTTTCCGAACACCGAACCGAGCATCAGGGGCTACTGTCTATACGGTATCACATTACATATTTTAAACTTCTTACCTCAAAGCCTATTAGAAGGCTACTGCAGGCTTCGGTCAACCCGCTCTTGGCGAGCTAAACCTTCTGAATCACCGCACTCATGATAGTGCGGTGTTCTTCCTCGATGGAAGCGCCGTTAAGCACCTCCAACAAGTTGTCCGGCGCCTCCGGTTGGACGGAGGCTGCCGGCGTCACGGTCTTGCCCTTCTTACGAAGGGCGCTGCGGACTCGGAACCACTGCGGGTTCCGGCATGGAGTCCAGCGCAAAGTCCGGGAGGCTGCCTTGCGGCACCTCCGGAGCCTCCTCCTGATGAGTCCCCTCCTGGGATCCCACCTTGGCGTCCTCGGTGTCGCGAGGGGTGGAGGCGGTCGGAATGGAATCCACGTCCGACGGAGCCAAGGACCCGCTCGATGAAGCGGGAAGATCATCATCGGCTGGACTACAGGTAGTGTGCGGCATTAGAAGGACGCAATGTTACACAAAAGAGAAATTATAAATCATTCAGGAATCCGGATACTTACGATCTTGCCGGAGGCCTGGCCCTTGAGGGCCACTCTTCGTTGCCAACGTTGGCGTTCGCGGAGCTGTCCGAGGGAAGGGTCCTTCCCCTCTTGGACCCTTCGGCCTCCCCCATTGGGGAAGCTTTCCTTTTCCTCTCTCCCCCCTCCGGGGGAGAGTCCTCTTTCTCCTCCTCGTCTTCGGGGGAGGAGTCCACCTCGGAGCCATCGGACGATGAGTCCGATATCACCTGGCGCCGGGAACTTCTTCGAGTTCCCGTGGACTTCTTCTTGGCCTTCTTCTCCGGCACCACATAAAGTGTCAGGGCTAGCAGGCCCGTTAAACGGGCGTCTGCTGGGTCTTCAGGAAGGGGAGCCGGACAGTCTACCTGTCCGGACGTCCTCTGCCAGTCCTATCAAAGGCATTGGGAGTTTTAAATCCCACATAGAGTCAAACTATGAAAGGAAATAAGTGTTCCATAGAGGATAACAAAGCTTACCTCGCCGGCCGGGCGCTTGGTGCTGAATCCGCGGTCTTCCGTCGCGGATGCGGGGGCTTCTCCGCCCTTGAACAACACCCTCCAGGCACCTTCATACGTCGTGTCGAAGAGCCCGCTCAGGGTCCGGTGCTGTGGCGGATCGAACTCCCACAAATTGAGGGCCCGCTGTTGGCAGGGGAGAATCCGGCTGACGAGCATGACTGGATCACATTGACAAGCCTAAGCTTCTTTTCACCAAGGTCCAGAGCAGGTGGAGTCTGTCGGCTCCTCGAACTGTCCCATAGCAAGCCCTTCTCTTTCCGGAGGTGAGTTGCATGGGGATACCAGATCTGAACTCGGGGCGCTGCCCATTTAGGGTCACGTGGCTCGGTGATGTAGAACCACCCGATTGCCACCCTTGACGGACTCCACGAAGGCCCCTCGAGCGGTGATGTTGGGCATTTTGCCCACCATGGCGCCTCAAGACTCCACTTGGGCGCCCTTCACAACCTTCGCTTGACATTGAAGGTCTTGAGCCAAGCGAAGTGGGGCTGGATGCGAGGAAGGCCTCGCACACCGACGATAAACGCCGAGATGTTGAGGATGAAGTTTGGCGCGGATCATGGATGTCTGGGGCGTAGTAGTACATGAGCCCCGGACGAAGGGATGAAGTGGGTTGCCCAGTCCGTGGAGGAAGTGGGGAAGGAATACGACCCTCGTTGGGCAGCCGGTGCGCGATGTCATTTGGACGGTATCCGCGCGCCAGAAGCTTCTCGATGTGCTCCTCCGTAGCGGAGGAGGTCATCCACTGCCTCCGCTCGGACATGGTGGAGAAGGTCGAGACGAGATGTGCGGACTTGGGCGCTGGAGCTCGAGTGCGCGGAGATGGATAAGCAAAGGAGGAAGAAGGCGTAGGTAAAAAGGTGGATCCTTATCCCATTATATGGGCGGACGAAGACTATGCGTCCCCACCTACCTGGTAAAACTCGCTTATCTCCCAAGCGCTACCATCAATGGCGCGGTTGGGTTACCCACGTCCGTATTGATGGGAATCCCGGAATAAGGGGAACACGATCTCTGCTTCGACAAGACGTGCCAAGGAAACCGCTTCCCTAAACGCGCTGAGGTGGTATATAAAAAAATGATTCAAGAAAAGGCTTGGTAGTGGCGTGACGTCATGCCACAGAATACGTCAGCAGATTGAACTTGTGTACATATTATTCTCTCTATGGTGGAATGTGGAATTTATTTTGCAGAGCAGGACACTACTCTGGTGTTCACAATCTTCTATGAAATATTCGGAGGAGGAACCCGCCTTGCAATGGTGAATAATATGCGCGCCGGACTCATCGTCATTGAAGCCTGGTTCAGGGGCTACTGAGGGAGTCCTGGACTAGGGGGTGTCCGGATAGCCGGACAATCATCGTCAGCCGGACTCCAAGACTATGAAGATACAAGATTGAAGACTTCGTCCCGTGTCCGGATGGGACTTTCCTTGGCGTGGAAGGCAAGCTTGGCAATACGGATATGTAGATATCCTACCATTGTAACTGACTCTGTGTAACCCTAGCCCTCTCTGGTGTCTATATAAACCGGAGGGTTTTAGTCCGTAGGACACACAACCATTACAACTATCATACCATAGGCTAGCTTCTAGGGTTTAGCCTCCTTGATCTCGTGGTAGATCCACTCTTGTACTACCCATATCATCAATATCAATCAAGCAGGAGTAGGGTTTTACGTCCATTGGGAGGGCCCGAACCTGGGTAAAAACATCGTGTCCCTTGTCTCCTGTTACCATCCGCCTAGGCGCAGTTCGGGACCCCCTACCGAGATCCGCCCGTTTTGACACCGACATTGGTGCTTTCATTGAGAGTTCCTGCGTATGCGTCACCGATAGGCTTGATGGCTTCTTCAATCAACAACAACACGGTCCAGGGTGAGAATTTTCTCCCTGGACAGATCTTCGTATTCGGCGGCTTTGCACTTCGAGCCAATTCGCTTGGCCATCTGGAGCAGATCGAAAGCTATGCCCCTGGCCATCAGGTCAGATTTGGAAGCCTAAACTCCACGTCTGACATCCGTGGAGATTTGATCTTCGACCGATTCGAGCCACAGCAGAGTGTGCCGCACTGTCACGATGGGTATGATCTAGCTCTGCCGCCGGACAGTACCTTGGAGGCCGCACACGAATCCGCTCTGACCCATAGTTCAAGCCGACGCGCGGATCGAGGGCAGGTGGCTGGACACGCCTCGGAGCTGCAACTTCTCGGCGATGGAGCAGAATCTCGACCTTGTCCCTTATAAAGCTCGTGACTCCGGCGCCGGACTCCTTGCGGACTCAGAACCTCCTGCGCCCCATGTCGAATCTGATTGGGCGCCGATCATGGAGTTCACCGCGCGGACATCTTTCAAGCACTCACCCTTTGGCGACATCCTAAATTTGCTAAAGCATCTCTCGTTATCGAGAACCACGGCGACTGCGGTTAGGATGGTTGGGATGCGACGACGAAGAAATTCAAAGCCCACCCACCGCCCACTTTGTAACCACCGTCGGCGATCTAACCGACATGCTAGACTACGACTCCGAAGACATCGACGGTATGGGCGGCGATGCGGAGGCGATCAAGAACCAGCGCCTACGAGGCCTTTGGAAGACCACCTCGTCATCGACATATACATGGTGGACACCCCAAAGGATGGGGACGGCGAAAGAAGCGTGGGAGGCGATTCTTCTAAGAAACATCCCAAGCGCCGACGTCGTGGCGCCGCTCTAAAATCCCGCCACAAGAAGAATGGAGATTCCGGCACGAAGATAATAACACCCCGGAGAGTGCGAAGACAAACCCCCGCCCAGCAAGATTCAGCCAAGATGGGGCCGGGAAGCCAGCCCTCGAGAGAAGCGGCGAGCGAGGAGGATGAAAACTACATACCTCCCTCCGGAGGCGAGGCAAGCCTCAACGACGCATTTAATTAAATCGTGCGGAGGATCCCGTCGAACAAGAGCGTTTTGAACGCAGGCTTATCGCCACGGCAAATAGCCTAAAAAAAGCAGCAACAGCTTCAAGGCGATCAAGACACCGCTGGCGACAGATGGACCGAGGTCCTCGCGGCAAGAGTATGAACTCGAACGCCCCTCCAAGAGCTACCGAAGCGCAAGTTGCTCCCCGACTAGAGGAGGAAGCATCTGAGACCTTCATCACCAGCGCTGTCGGCAGACCGACCACCCGTGGTCGTGGCGAAGAAGGCATCTAGGCCCTCCATCAGGACCATACCCCGGCACCGCTCGAAAAGTACGAAGCCACGAGGGAATGTGCCGGACTTGCGGGATATATTGGAGGACAAGGCAAGACAATCCAGATCTATCTACGGATCACGCGGGCGCCCTACGACCCACGACGACTACCGTTGCGCCGGATACAGCAACTCCGGCCGGGCCAAACACAGCAGACAATGCTCTCTTGAGCTACGTCGTGATATTGCTCAATATAGAGGCGCCGCACACCCACTATGCTTCACAGACGAAGTAATGGAACATCAAATCCCTGAAGGGTTTAAACACGTGAACATTGAATCCTACGATGGCACAACAGACCCCGTGGTTTGGATCGAAGATTATCTCCTTTATATCCATATGGCCCGCGGCGACGATCTCCACGCCATCAAGTATCTCCCACTCAAGCTTAAAGGACCAGCTCGGCATTGGCTTAACAGCTTGCCCGCAGAGTCAATTGTGCCTTCTAGTTTCATCCATCTCATGATCATCAAAATGAATCCACTAACAAGGTTGATCAAGTCTTGTTAAAAAACTAATTCCGAATAACACGGAACCGGAGAAATTTCGAATAACACTAGGTTACCTCAACGGGGATATGAACATCCCCAATAATAAGAATATCATACTTTTTATTGAAAGTAGGAAGAGGAAATTCAAAACCTCCAATAATGATAGTTGGAACTTTTCCAATAGAATTGATGCTATGAACTTGAGATTGTTTCCTCGGAAAGTGTACCGTATGCTCATTACCATTAACATGAAAAGTGACATGGCCTTTGTTGCAATCAATAATAGCCCCTACAGTATTCAAAAAAGGTCTACCAAGGATAATCGACATACTATCGTCCTCGGGAATATCAAGAATAATAAAGTCCGTTAAGATAGTGATATTTGCAACCACAAGATGCACACCCTCACAAATACCGACTGGTATAGCAGTTGATTTATCAGACATTTGCAAAGATATTTCAGTAGGTGTCAACTTATTCAATTCAAGTCTACGATATAAAGAGAGAGGCATAACACTAACACCGGCTCCAAGATCACATAAAGTAGTTCTAACATAATTTATTTTAATGGAGCATGGTATAGTTGGTACTGCCGGATCTCCAAGTTTCTTTGGTATTCCACCTTTAAAAGTGTAATTAGCAAGCATGGTGGAAATTTCAGCTTCCGGTATCTTTCTTTTGTTTGTAATGATATCCTTCATATATTTAGCATAAGGATTTACTTTAAGCATATTAGTTAAGCGCATACGTAAGAAAATAGGTCTAATCATTTCAGCAAAGCGCTCAAAATCCTCATCATCCTTTGTCTTGGATGGTTTAGGAGGAAAGGTCATGGGTTTCTGAACCCAAGGTTCTCTTTCTCTATCGTGCTTCCTAGCAACAAAATATCTTTATCATAACGTTGATTCTTTGATTGTGGGTTATCAAGATCAACAGCAGGTTCAATCTCTACATCCTTGTTTTTGCTAGGTTGAGCATCAACATGAACATTATCATTAACATTATCACTAGGTTCACGTTCATCACCTGATTGTGTTTCAGCATCAGAAACAGAAATATCATTGGGATTCTCAGGTGTGTCTACAACAGGTTCACTAGAAGCATGCAAAGTCCTATCATTTTTCTTTTTCTTCTTTTTAGAAGAACTAGGTGCCTCTAAATTATTTCTCTGAGGATCTTGCTCTATTCTCTTAGGGTGGCCTTCAGGATAAAAAGGTTCCTAAGTCATTCTACCAGTTCCAGTAGCCACTCTAATAGCAAAGTCAGGTTTATTATTTAATTCATCGAGCAAATCATTTTGAGCTTTAAGTACTTGCTCAGCTTGAGTAGCAACCATAGAAGCATATTTGCTAATGAGTATAAGTTCACCTTAAACTCTAGCCATATAATCACTCAAGCGTCCTATCTCGAAAGCATTATTCTTTAATTCTCTACCAACATAAGCATTAAAACTTTCTTGTCTAGCCATAAAGTCATCAAATTCATCTAAGCATGGGCTCTGAAATTTAGTAGAGGGAATTTCAACTTTATCATATCTATAGAGAGAATTTACCTTTACTACCTGTGTCGGGTTATCAAGACAATGTGGTTCTTCAACAGGCGGTATATTAAGACCATGTATTTCTTCAATAGGTGGTAAATTCTTAACATCTTCAGCTTTAATAACATTTTCTTTCATTGATTTCTTTGCCTCTTGCATATCTTCAGGACTGAGAAATAGAACACCTCTCTTCTTAGGAGTGGGTTTAGGAATAGGCTCAGGAGATGGCTCAATTGGTTCAGGAATTGCCTCAGGAATTGGCTCGGGAAATATTTAGGAATAGGAATAGGCTCAATTATTTTCATTAGTCAACATATTATTCAATGGTAATTCAGCTTCATCGACTGTTCGTTCCCTGAAAACACAGCCAGCACAACTATCCAAGTAGTCCTTGGAAGCATCGGTTAGTCCATTATAAAAGATATCAAGTATTTCATTTTTCTTAAGAGGATGATCAGGCAAAGCATTAAGTAATCGGAGAAGCCTCCCCCAATCTTGTGAGAGACTCTCTTCTTTGATTTGCACAAAATTATATATTTCCCGCAAGGCAGCTTGTTTCTTATGAGCAGGGAAATATTTAGCAGAGAAGTAATAAATCATATCCTGGGGACTACGCACACAACCAGGATCAAGAGAATTAAATATAGTCTTAGCATCACCCTTTAATGAGAACGGAAATATCTTAAGGATATAAAAATAGCGAGACTTCTCATCATTAGTAAACAGGGTGGCTATATCATTCAACTTGGTAAGATGTGCCACAATAGTTTCAGATTCAAGGCCATAAAAAGGATCGGATTCAACCAAAGTAATTATTTCAGGATCAACAGAGAATTAATAATCCTTATCAGTAACACAGATAGGTGAAGTAGCAAAAGCAGGGTCAGGCTTCATTCTAGCATTAAGAGACTGCTGCTTCCATTTAGCTAATAACTTCTTAAGATCATATCTATCTTTCCAAGCAAAGATAGCTCTAGCAGCTTCCTCATTCATAACATAACCCTCAGGAACAACAGGTAATTCATAATCAGGGGGAGTGAAAGTGCGTTATATCGACTAGAGGGGGGGTGAATAGGCGATTTTTATGAAATCTTCACTGAGGAATTTGCTGGTGAGGAAATTCCTTAGTGAAGAACTACTTGCAGCGGAATAAGTACTCAAAAGTAAACATAACAGGATACAAACATAGTCATCATGATGAAATGAAGACTAGCACAATCTGAGAAAGCGTAAACACAGGATAACAAGATGAAGACAGATGATGAAGAAATTGAGGCGAGGAATTTGTGAAAGTCTTCATCAAGGTCTTCAAGCACGAGATATGAACAACACACAACACAAGAATGAGGAAATGAAAGAGTTGAGGAGATAGAACCGATTAGTTGGTGAAGACAATGATTTGGTAAACCAGTTCCAACTGTTGTCTCGGTTATACGTCGGTTGGAGCGGTGAGTATTTAAACTCGAGGACACACAGTCCGGACACCCGATCTTTGAGCCGCAACTCAAGACACCCAATCCTCACCGTATTCTCCTTGAACTAAGACCACGCAGCTACAACCAATCACTCGTGGTAAGTCTTGGTGACTTCCAAACCTTCACAGACTTGGTCACTCGGCGATCCACAATTCCTCTTGGATGCTCTAGACCTTGACGCCTAACCGTGCGGAAGAAGCACGATCTTCAAAGGTAACAAGCGTCGGATCCATGCGAGATCAATTTCTTGATGATGCTCAATCACTTTGGGTTTGTGGGGGTTTGGTTTTGGGATTTCCTCACTTGATGATCTTCGCTCAAAGTCCCTGAGCATGGGTTGCTCTCGGATGACAAGTGTCAAGTTCTCTCGGAGCAGCCAACCAACTAGTGGTTGTAGGGGCGGCTATTTATAGCCTAGGGTGCAGCCCGACATGATAAGACATAAATGCCCTTCAATGATATGACCGTTAGGTGGATAAGATATTTTGGACAGCCGTGCAAGAAGACAAAGAATGATCGGAAATTTGACTCTCAAATTCCTCGGGGCTATCATGTTCCTCCTTTGTGTAGGCAATTTGCTTTGGCGAATTCCTAACTCCTCGATCGAGCAAAGTCCTCGGTGACTGGAAGAACTGCGTCTCTATCATGAAGAAATTGGTGAAGCAGTATGAGATTTCAATGGCTTCACTCAAAGGATTGGTAGGTGTAGGATTTTGAGTTGAGCATCACATGGAAATTTTTCCTTAGTATTTCCTTGACCCCCTTTAACAGTACGGTGTTTCCTATGACTCAAGAAAGAGAAAATGAAACTATGAAAACAAAAGTCTTCACGCTCCATATTCCTCGAATGAATATCAAGTCTTCAAGGTCACACCAATTTCTTCACTTTCAAAGTCTTCAGAATATCAAAGTCTTCAGTCGAAGAACTTCATTTTTAGGGTCGACTTTCTCTGAAAATATCAAACTCCTCATAGACTTATAGACCTGTGTACACTTACAAACGCATCAGTCACCTAACCTATAAGTCTTCAATACACCAAAATCACTAAGGGGCACTAGATGCACTTACAATCTCCCCCTTTTTGGTGATTGATGACAACATAGGTTAAGTTTTCAATGGGGATAAACATATGAAGTGTAAATACTGATATTGAGGAATTAGATTGCAAGATATAGAAGAACTCCCCCTGAATGTGTGCATAGTGAGGAATTTGCTTTTGAGGCAATGCACATTTGAAGAATTGAATCATGGAGATCTCCCCCTATATCTTGTAATTCATACACGCATTTGATATATAGTATGAAGAATTTGAAATGCATGATGAAATATGGTGCCTGATGAGATTTAGCATGCGTGCAATAATATTAATGAGGAATAAGCATGCAGAATAGCACATCAACAGTATTAGAGCTCAGTGCATCAAAAACATCATAGCACAACCAAGAGTATCAAGGCACCATCGGATTTAAGATTACAACTCGATCCAATAAAATTTTTCGGAAGAACGAGTGTTGTAACATAGCAAAAACGCCCATAATATAAACCCGCTTGAAGACTAACTCAGATTTCTCCCCCTTTGTCATCAAATGACCAAAAGGGTCGAAACTGAGGACTAACACCCCTGAAGATTTTCAAGTCGATGGAGGCGCGCGGCGTTTCGGGTTGTTTGTTGAGGTAGGGCTGCCGCAGATGTCGTCCAAATCTTCATGTTCATCAGTTTCACGTGATGAAGAATAAGAAGCCAGCCACGGATCGGGAACTTTGACTCTCTTGAATTTCTTCTGAGGTGGTGCGAGACCGGTCAAATGCTTCCGGAGACCCATAGTCTTCGTTCTTCCATGGAATATACATGAGTGAGAACAGCCTAGAGTGCGGTTGAGGGTTTCATGAAGGTGATCTTGATTTTTCTTCACTACATTATGGGTTGAGGTCATGTTGTGAAGAATTGCAGCAAATTGGCGTTTCACCCATTTGTGATTGCGATCAACCTTCCGATGAAGGCGAGGAGTAACTCACGGTCAGTCATCACCACAGGTCTTTGTTGCTTGAGGCTTTTGCTTATTTGAGGTATTTCTTGGCGGTGTCATGTGTTGCGAGAATCGTCATTGGTGGAGTAAGATGTAGCGAGCGGAATTGACCATCAATGGACGAGTGCCTTCATCGATCCAAGAGATTGCCTTGCCCTTATCATCGATGATGAAACCGGTAAACGAGGACTTCAATGGGCGGCAAGTAGCTACCATGGTTGAGTGTCGACCTTGTAATTCAATGAAGATCTTACCCTTATGAATCTCATAATCCAAGGCGCATAGGGCTTCAGCTCAAAGGGTGACATTGCAACATTAGCGAGTCCTCATGAAGAAATCATGGAAGTTGACGGAGCGCCATGAATGATGTTGAAAAGCATGTTATTCATGATGCCAGCGACATCTTCATCATTTGAGTCATGGCCTTTGATAGGACTCATTGTCTTCGTCGAGATTCGATAGAGCGTCCGAGGCACATACAGCAATTCCTTGACGAGGAATTTGGTTCGAGGGCCTGCCTCGCTTCAAAGGCTTCATGAGCACTTGCATATAATGATCTGTCGATTCGCGGTCATTGTAGATGCATCGTGCCTTGTCATGGGGAGGATCAAGAGGAAGGACACGAAGAAATTCAGTTCTTGGTGCCTTATAGTGAGTGTTTTCGTCATCAATCCAGCACCCATGAATTGATATCTTCAACATTTCGGTGATATGCAAAGTGGCATAGGCGAAGAATGAGTTCTTCATTTCAATCACGGATATCGGTCAGAAATTGATGAGTCTGCGTCATGAATAACTTCGAATCTTGGCTCGAAGCACGGCAGAGATTCCATATCCACATGAGGAATGTGCTCATGATCGAAGATTTTGTCCTTGTCAAAGAGCACTGAGGAATAGAAGTTGGCTTGAGTAGCGTCCGAAGCGTCTTTTCCTTATGCGAAGCAGAGTCATATGGATTATGTCGATGAAGAACACATGCTCGTAAAAGAAGTCTTGACCTTGAATTTTTGCTTGCTAGAGAACGGATTCTTGGTTTGGGCGAGGAGTATCGTTGATTTGCAAGACAACCTCGTGAATCGCGATCTCAGTGCTTGGTGAGAATTTCTGGTTCCTCTTCTTGTGCAGTTTGGGGA
>JAHHZJ010001382.1:0-38748 GCA_021437245.1 Aegilops speltoides
ATTAAAACTCCGCCCATTGATGTACATTTCCCGTCCGCTAATCAAACACTTGGTGCTAATTCATGTTTGAGCATCGATCGGTCTCCTCGTGAGAATCTTATGTTGTAATTTTCTTCCTAGCACCTGGAGTGCCCAACCCACTAGACATGCCTAGGCTGCCGAACACATGGCAGCGCCTTGTCAGCAGTGACCATTGCATGACGGGCATGCGAGTTCTGGCGTCTAGAGTTGGGGCCTCGGCCTGCCCAAACCTCGACGTATCACCACCAAACCATGTATTTATGATTAAATAGGTACCTTTGTAACTATAAATTATTTTTGGAAAAATAAATAGTAAACTATGAGGCATTTAAATTCTGTTCAAATGACCGCTTCCTATTGAATCGGAGAATTTGTCTTTTTCAAGAGGTGGATCAAAACTTTTGACACCCAACCATTTTGTCAATTGTGCATTAAATATGGCCTAGTATTCTAGAAAATTTATTTGGTCCAATTTTGCAATAAATATTGTTGGGAGCGTAGTAATTTCAAAAATTTCCTCGCACCAAGATCATGGTGATGCATAGCGATAGGGAGAGTGTTGTCTACGTACCCTCGTGAGACCGAGCGGAAGCGATCACAATGTAGAGGAAGTAGTCGTCGTTCTCCTCGCGATCCGACCGATCCGGCGTCGTTACTCCGGCCCCGAGTTCTTGACACGTCAGAGCTCGATGGCGTCCCTCGAACTCCGATCCAGCCGAGTGTCGAGGAGAGTTCCGTCGACCGACGGCGTGGTGGCGATCTTGATGTTCTCGCGCGGGGCTTCGCCTAAGCAGCGACGATATGACCGAGGTGGAATATGGTGGAGGAGGCACCGCACAGGCTAGAGCGATCCGTAGATCAAACTTGTGTCTTCTAGGGTGCCCCCTGCCCGTATATAAAGGAGGGAGGGGGAGGTGCGGCTGACCCAAGGGGAGCGGCAGAGTCTCTCCACGGTGGGACTCCCCTCTGTTGGAGTAGGATTGGGGAGGGAAGAGAGAGGGCGCCGCCTCTCCTTGTCCTATTCGGACTAGGGGGGAGGCGGCGGCCACCCGCCGGCCTTCCTCTTCTCCTCGTGGCCCACTAAGGCCCAATAGCCTCGAAAGGGTTCGTAACCCCGGTTTTCGGTAAAATCCGATTTCACGGAACCATTCGAACTCCAAATATAGGCTTCAATATATCAATATTTATGTCTCGACCATTTGAGACTCCTCGTCATGTCCATGATCACATCCGGGACTCGAACTTCTTGGTACATCAAAATACATAAACTCATAATAGCATGCATGAAACCTTAGCGTCGGACCCTACGGTTCGAGAACAATGTAGACATGACGAGACACGTCTCGGTCAATAACCAATAGCGGACCGGATGCCCATATTGGTTCCTACATATTCTCGAAGATCTTTATCGGTCGAGACCGCATAACAACATCGTTGTTCCCTTTGTCATCGGTATGTTACTTGCCGAGATTCGATCGTCGGTATCAATACCTAGTTCAATCTCGTTAAGCAAGTCTCTTTACTCGTTCGTAATACATCATCTCACAGCTAACTCATTAGTTGTAATGCTTGCAAGGCTTAAGTGATGTGCATTACCGAGAGGGCCGAAGATACCTCTCCGACAATCGGAGTGACAAATCCTAATCTCGAAATCGCCAACCCAACATACGCCTTTGGAGACACTAGTACTCCTTTATAATCACCCGATTACGTTGTGCGTTTGGTAGCACCAAAGTGTTCCTCCGGTAGCAGGAGTTGCATAATCTCATAGTTACGAGGAACATGTATATGTCATGGATAAAAGCGGTAGCAACATACTAAGCGATCGTGTGCTAAGCTAATGGAATGGGTCATGTCAATCGGATCATTCAACTAATGATGTGACCTTATTAATCAAATAACAACTCCTTGTTCATGGTTAGGAAACATAACCATCTTTGATTAACAAGCTAGTCAAGTAGAGGCATACTAGTGACACTCTGTTTGTCTATATATTCACACATGTATTATGTTTCGGTTAATACAATTCTAGCATGAATAATAGACATTTATCATGATATGAGGAAATATATAATAACTTTATTATTGCCTCTAGGGCATATTTCCTTGATCTCCCACTTGCACTAGAGTCAATAATCTAGATCACATCACCATGTGATTAACATCGATAGTTCACATCATCATGTGATTAACACCCATAGTTCACATCGCCATGTGACCAACACCCAAAGGGTTTACTAGATTCAGTAATCTAGTTCACATCGCTATGTGATTAACACCCAAAGAGTACTAAGGTGTGATCATGTTTTGCTTGTGAGAGAGTCTTAGTCAGCGGGTCTTTCACATTCAGATCCGTTATGTATTTTGCAATTTTTCTATGTCTACAATGCTACTGACTACTCTAACTAATTGCTCCCACTTTCAATATGTATCTAGATCGAGACTTAGAGTCATCGGATCGGTGTCAAAACTTGCATCGGCGTAACCCTTTACGCGAACCTTTTCACTTCCATAATCGAAAACATATCCTTATTCCACTAAGGATAATTTTGACCGTTGTCCAATGATCTACTCCTAGATCACTATTGTACTCCTTGCCAAACTCGATTGTAGGGTATACAATAGATCTGGTACACATCATGGCATACTTTATAGAACCTATGGCCAAGGCATAGGGAATGACTTTCATTCTCTTTCTATCTTTTCTGTGGTGGGTTTTGAGTCTTACTCAATTTCACACCTTGTAACACGAGGCAAGAACTCTTTCTTTAGTATTCCATTTTGAACTACTTCAAAATCTTGTCAAGGTATGTACTCATTGAAAAAACTTATCAAGCGTCTTGATCTATCTCTATAGATCTTGATGCTCAATATGTAACTTCACGAGGTCTTTCTTTGAAAAACTTCTTTCAAACACTCCTTTATGCTTTGCGAATAATTCTACATTATTTCCGATCTACAATATGTCATTCACATATACTTATCGAAATCTTGTAGTGCTCCCTCACTTTCTAGTAAATACATGCTTCCTTTGCAAGTCTGTATAAACTATGTGCTTTGATCAACTTATCAAAGCGTATATTCCAACTCGAGATGCTTGCACCAGTCCATAGATGCACATTTTGTTAACACCTTTAGGATCGACAAAACCTCTTGGTTGCATCACATACAACTCTTCTTTAATAACTCCATTAAGGAATGCAGTTTTGTTTATCCATTTGCAGATTTCATAAAATGCGGCAATTGCTAACATGATTCGGACAGACTTTTAAGCATCGTCACGGTGAAAAATCTCATCGTATTCAACATCTTGAACTTTGTCAAAAACCTTTTTTTGACAAGTCTAGCTTTGTAGATAGTAACACTACTATCCGTCCGTTTTCCTCTTGAAGATCCATTTATTTTTATGGTTTGCCGATCATCGGGCAAATCCATCAAAGTCCACACTTTGTTCTTATACATGGATCTCATCTCAGTTTCATGGCCTCAAGCCATTTTGCGAATCTGGGCTCATCATCGCTTCCTCATAGTTAGTAGGTTTGTCATGGTTAAGTAACACGACCTCCGAGCAGGATTACCGTACCACTCAGTGCGGACCGTACTCTGGTAGACCTCGAGGTTACGTAGTAACTTGATCGAAGTTTCATGATCATCATCATTAGCTTCCTCACTAATTGGTGTAGGAATCACTGGAACTGATTTCCGTGATGAAATACTTTCCAATTAGGAGAAGGTACAAATTACCTTATCAAGCTCTACTTTCCCCCTCACTTCTTTGAGAGAAACTCCTTCTCTAGAAAGGATCCATTTACACGAATATCTTGCCTTGGATCTGTGATAGAAGGTGTACCCAACTATTTCCTTTGGGTATTCTATGAAGAGCGCACTTCTTGATTTGGGTTCGAGCTTATCGGGATGAAACTTTTTCACATAAGCATGACCCCAAACTTTAAAATGACAACTTGGGTTTCTTGCTAAACCACAGTTCATATGTTGTCGTCTCAGCGGATTTAGATGGTGCCCTTTTAATGTGAATGCAGTTGTCTCTAATGCATAACCCCAAAAATATTGGTAAATCGGTAAGAGACATCATAGATCGCACCATATCCAATAAAGTGCGATTCTGACGTTCGGACACACCATAACGTTGTGGTGTTCGGTGGCGTGAGCTGTGAAACTATTCCACATTGTTTTAATTGAAGACCAAACTCGTAACTCAAATATTCCTCTCAGCGATCGGATCGCGAAACTTTATTTTCTTGTTACGATGATTTTCCACTTCACTCTAAAATTCTTTGAACCTTTCAACTATTTAGGACTTATGTTTCATCAAGTAGATATACCCATATCTGCTCAAATCATCTTGTGAAGGTCGAAAATAACGATACTTGCCACGAGCCTTCATACTCATTGGTGCGCATACATCGGTATGTATTATTTCCAATAAGTCGGTAGCTCGTTCCATTGTTCGAAAGCGGAGTTTTAGTCATCTTCCCAAAAGGCACGGTTACGCAAGCATCAAATGATTCATAACCAAGTGATTCCAAAATCCATCTTTATGGAGTTTCTTCATCGCTTTACAGATATGACCCAAGCGGCGATGCCACAAATAAGTTGCACTATCATTATTAATTTTGCATCTTTTGGCCTCAATATTATGAATATGTGTATCACTACAATCGAGATCCAACAAACTATTTTCATTGGGTGTATGACCATTGAAGGTTTTATTCATGTAAGCGAACAACAATTATTCTCGATTTTAAATGAATAACCGTATTGCAATAAACATGATCAAATCATATTCATGCTCAGCATACACCAAATAACACTTATTTAGGTTTAACACTAATCCCGAAAGTATAGGGGTGTGCGATGATGATCATATCAATCTTGGAACTATTTCCAACACACATCGTCACTACACCCTTAACTAGTCTCATTTATACGCAACTCCGTTTGAGTTACTAATCTTAGCAACGAACAAGTATCAAATACTCGAGGCTACTATAAACACTAGTAAGGCACACATCAATAACTGTATATCAAATATACCCTTGTTCATTTGCCATCCTTCTTACCACCAAATATTGAGGCATTTCCGTTTCGGTGACCATTCCCTTTGCGGTGTAAGCACTTCGGTTTAGGCTTTGGTTCAGCTTTGGGCTTCTTCGTTGGAGTGACAACTTGCTTGTCAATCTACTTGAAGTTCCCTTTCTTTCCTTTGCCCTTTTCTTGAAACTAGTGATCTTGTCAACCATCAACACTTGATGCTCTTTCTTGATTTCTACCTTCGTCGATTTCAACATCACGAAGAGCTCGGAATCGTTTTTCGTCATCCCTTGCATACTATAGTTCATCACGAAGTTCTACTAACTTGGTGATGGTGACTAGAAAATTCATCAATCACTATCTTATCGGAAGATTAACTCCCACTTGATTCAAGCAATTGAAGTACCCGACAATCGAGCACATCCTCACTAGTTGAGCGATTCTCCTCCATCTTTTAGCTATAGAACTTGTTGGAGACTTCATATCTCTTAACTCGGGTATTTGCTTGAAATATTAACTTCAACTCTGGAACATCTCATATGGTCCATGATGTTCAAAACATCTTTGAAGTCCGATTCTAAGCCATAAAGCATGGTGCACAAAACTATCAAGTAGTCATCATATTGAGCTAGCCAAGCGTTCATAACGTGCGCATCGCTCTGCAATAGGTCGTCACCTAGCGGTGCATTAAGGACATAATTCTTACGTGCGACAATGAGGATAAACCTCCGATCACGGATCGAATCCGCATCATTGCTACTAACATCTTTCAACACAGTTTCTCTAGGAACATATCAAAACAAACATATGAAAGCAACAACCGAGCTATTGATCTACAACATAATTTGCAAAATACTACGGGACTAAGTTCATGATAAATTTAAGTTCAATTAATCATATTACTTAAGAACTCCCACTTAGGCAGACATCCTCTAGTCATCTAAGTGATCACGTGATCCAAATCAACTAAACCATAACCGATCATCACGTGAAATGGAGTAGTTTTCAATGGTGAACATCTTATGTTGATCATATCTACTATATGATTCACGCTCGACCTTCGGTCTCCGTGTTCGAGGCCATATCGCATATGCTAGGCTCGTCAAGTATAACCAGTATTGCGTGTGCAAAAGGCTTGCACCCGTTGTAGATGGACGTGAGCTTATCACACCGATCATCACGTGGTATGCAGGCACGACGAACTTTGAGCGGTGCATACTCGGGAGAACACTTCTTGATAATTTAGTGAGAGATCATCTTATAATGCTACCGTCAATCAAAGCAAGATAAGATGCATAAAAGATAAACATCACATGCAAATCAATATAAGTGATATGATATGGTCATCATCATCTTGTGCTTCGTGATCTCCATCTGCGGCACCACCATGATCACCATCGTCACCGGTAGCGACACCTTGATCTCCATCGTAGCATCGTTGTCGTCTCGCCAATCTTATGCTTCTCGACTATCGCTACGCTTAGTGATAAAGTAAAGCATTACGAAGCGATGCATTGCATACAATAAGCGACAACCATATGGCTCACCGATTGCCGATAACCGGTTACAAAACATGATCATCTCATACAATAAAATATAGCATCACGTCTTGACCATATCACATCACAACATGCCTGCAAAAACAAGTTAGGCGTCCTCTACTTTGTTGTTGCAAATTTTACGTGGCTGCTACGGGCTTGAGCAAGAACCGTCTCACCTCGCATCAAAACCACGCGATACTTCGTCAAATAGACTCCGTTTAACCTTCTCAAGGACGGGCGTAGCCTCAGTTCAACTAAAGTGAGAGCAGACACACCGCCAGTCACCTTTAAGCAGCGAGTGCTCGTGGCGGTGAAACCAGTCTCGCGTAAGCGTCTGGCGTAATGTCGGTCGGGCGCTTCATCTCCAATACCGCTGAACCAAAGTATGACATCTTTGGTAGGCGGTATGACTTATATCGTCCACAACTCACTTGTGTTCTACTCGTGCAAAACATCAAACCATAAAAACCTAGGCTCGATACCCTTTGTTGGGGAGCGTAGTAATTTCAAAAAAATTCTCGCACCGCAAGATCATGGTGATGCATAGCAGCGATAGGGAGAGTGTTGTCTCAGTACCCTCGTGAGCCGGCGGAGCGATCACAATGTAGAGGAAGTAGTCGTCGTTCTCCTCGCGATCCGACCGATCCGGCGCCGTTACTCCGGCGCCCCGAGTTCTTGACACCGCGTCAGCTCGATGGCGTCCCTCGAACTCCGATCCAGCCGAGTGTCGAGGAGAGTTCCGTCGGCGACAGCGTGGTGGCGATCTTGATGTTCTACGGTAGCGAGGCCGCCTAAGCAGCGACGATATGACCGAGGTGGAATATGGTGGAGGGGCACGCACGGCTAAGAGCGATCCGTAGATCAAACTTGTGTCTTCTAGGGTGCCCCCTGCCCGTATATAAAGGAGGAGGGGGAGGTCCGGCCCAGGGAGCGCGCCGGAGGTCTCTCCCAGGAGTAGGACTCCCCCTTGTTGGAGTAGGATTGGGGAGGAAGAGAGAGAGGCGCCCCCTCTCCTGTCCTATTCGGACTAGGGGAGGCGCGCCACCCTGCGCCCTTCCTCTTCTCCTCGTGGCCCACTAAGGCCCAATAGCCTCCGGGAGGTTCGGTAACCCGGTTTTCGTAAAATCCGATTTCACGGAACCATTCCGAACTCAAATATAGGCTTCCAATATATCAATCTTTATGTCTCGACCATTTGAGACTCCTCGTCATGTCCGTGATCACATCCGGGACTCGAACTTCTTGGTACATCAAAATACATAAACTCATAATAAGCATCCGAAACCTTAGCGTGCGGACCCTACGGTTCGAGAACAATGTAGACATGACGAGACCGTCTCGGTCAATAACCAATAGCGGGACCTGGATGCCCATATTGGTTCCTACATATTCTCTGAAGATCTTTATCGGTCGAGACCGCATAACAACATCACGTTGTTCCCTTTGTCATCGGTATGTTACTTGCCGAGATTCGATCGTCGGTATCAATACCTAGTTCAATCTCGTTACGCAAGTCTCTTTACTCGTTCCGTAATACATCATCTCACAGCTAACTCATTAGTTGTAATGCTTGCAAGGCTTAAGTGATGTGCATTAAGAGGGCCGGAGATACCTCTAGCAATCGGAGTGACAAATCCTAATCTCAAATCGCCAACCCAACATCGCCTTTGGAGACACTGTACTCCTTTTAAAATTTTTTCATTTTAAATATTTTAAATAAAAGGGGGACATAAAAATTTAAAAAATTTGTTCATTTTTTTTCAGATTTTAATGATTTGTTTTTACAAATACAACCTTTAAAAATTTTCCGGGGGCCTCAAATTTACAAAAAAAAAATTCCCTTTTTTGGGAAAGGTAGGAAAAAATTTTTTAACCCATTTTACTTTAAAAGTTTTTCATCTTTAAGTTTAAAGGGAATTAAAAACCTTTGGGTCTAAATTTTAAAATTGGAAAATGTTTAAAACCCAACCCCAAAAACTAAATTAAATTTGTTCCCAAAAAAAAAACCATTAAAAACCCAAATTTCCTTTGCAAAAAAAAAAAAAAAAAAAAAAAAAAAAGGGAAAAAAAAAAAAAAAAAAAAAAAAAAAAAAAAAAAAAAGGAAAAGGAAAGGGAAAGAAGGAGGAAAGGAAAAAAGGAGGAAGAAGAAGAAAAAGAAGAAGGGAAGGGAAAAGGAAAAGAAGAAAAGAAGAAAAGGAAAGGAGAAGGAAAAAAGAAAAGGAAGAAAAAAAAAGAAAAGAAAAAAAAAAAAAAAAAAAAGAAAAAAAAAAAGGAAAAAAAAAAAACTATAAAAAAAATTTCAAAAAAAATAAAGAAAAAAATAATAAAAAGAAAAAATAAAAAAAAAAATAACAAAAAAAATTTAAAAAAAGGAAAAAAAAAAAGAAAAAAAAATAAAAGAAAAAAAATAAACATAAAAAAAAAAAAAAAAAAAAAAAATAAAAAAAAAAAAAAAAAAAAAAATTTAAAAAAAAAAAAAAAAAAAAAAAAAAAAAAAAAAAAAAAAAAAAAATTTAAAAAAAAAAAAAAAAAAAGGGGGGGAAAAAAAATTTTAAATTTAAATTTTCAAAAATAAAAAAAAAAAATGGGCGGAAAAAAAAACCTAAAAAAAAAAATTAGGCATTGTTTAAACCTACAGTCCTAGGTTTTGCAAACAAAAGGGCCAAAGGTCACCGGCAGCCAGCAGGCCATTTTAAGTTTTTAAAAATTTCCGTATTTCAAGTTTATTATTTTTCCGCTTGGCCATAATATGTCCTCGAAGGTTTTAATTTTTGATTTTTTTGAATTTTTATGCCGTTTCAAAATGGGTCAAAAAGCGGGGAATGAGTTCTCTATGGTTGAATCTTGGAAATTTTTTTGGTGTTTCTATGATTAAATAGATACTTATGTACCAAATGATTTTTGGAAAAATAAAACAAACAGGGTAACAGTTCAAATTTGACCCGTTTCGTGAATGGGAAATTTGTCTTTTCCCGGGTGGATAAAATCTTTAAACCCAACCATTTGTTCAATTTATTAAATATAGCCAACCCCTTCCCCCTTGCCCGACCTCCTCTGCCACCACCCGTCTGGCCTCCCCCCATCCCGCGACGACCTCCTCATCGGCCCGGGCCATCCTCCTTCCACCACCCCTCTGTCTTTTGTATGCACTAAAATTTGTTGATGCAAGGGTGAAGCTCATGGTGTGGGGGGTGGTTTGTGGTGCGGCCCGGGGTAGTAAACCGGTCATCGTGGCGCCCAAGGTCGTCGGGGTTCGCGAAGGTGATCTTGCAATAGTCACCGTGAACATGCCGGGGCCGGTGCTAGATCCAACATTTCGGGACCCGGGGAGTTGCAATGGCGTGTCGGGCGCTAGTGTTTTGATTTTCTAGCTTAATTGTAAAGTTGTCATCTTGACATTTTAGTTAATTGTAAATAAGTTGTGGACTAATATTTTTGAAAATAAGTTGCGGTCCTTTTTGCAAACAGATTTGTAATTTTTATTAAAAAAGCGTGAAGATTTGGGTCCATATTTTAAAATTCTAGCATAAAACAACCGCCAATGAAAGCGAGGAACCACAATCCGCGGATCGCCCGTCAAATGATCTGAGCCATCCATCACACCCCATCACGGTGGAGCTTCTCGGAAGAAACCCAAACCCTAACCCCCACCCACCTCATTCTCCCATTCCCAGTTAGATCAGGCACCCCGCCCCGCCTTCCTATCCCCGTCCCATCTTTCTCGGATCCGATCGAGGCCCGCCCCCCCCCCCGACCTCCTCCTCCCTCCCCAATCTCTCGCCGCCTCCATCTCCTCCCGTCCGCCCCAGCGGCCGCGGGGCGTAGTTGGCCCTTCCCGGGCAGCCCGGCGGCGAGGTCGGGCCCCTCGGCCCGGCCGGCTGCAGTGCGCCTCCCTCGTGATGCCTCGACACCTCTTGTAGCGCCCCTCATCTTTCCCAATCGAAAATTTCCTCTTCTTTCTGGTCATGGCTGAGGAGCCGTGTCGGTCGATTTTTTTATGACAAGGTGTCTTGAGATGCTTCTTCGTGTTTGTCCGGGGGCCTGATCGACCGATCTGGCGGTCCTCTTACTCCCCGGCCTGCTTCTCGATGGGCGGGTTTGGGACGACCTGTTTCAAGTAGGTGATGGGACTCGACGGCCCTCCATCAACACCAAGAGCAGAGGAGACCATGGCGGCCCTCAAGCAAAGCAAAGGTACCCGATCCTGGGACCTATAGTTATTCTTCCTCCGTGAGTATTGAATGTTCCGGTCGGGTGCTAACTATTTGTCCTAGATACTAGATAGTTCTTTATGTAGCAATGGATTTTGTGGATAGAATATTTTGAGTTGATCTGGCTTATGTGCAAGTGTACCCAATATCTTTCATTTGTCAAAGCTGCTGCTACTAGGCTAATATTCTCATTCATAAACTTCGAAAAATGTCCTTCCTTTTGCTACATGTCGTTGTCTCCAAATTTTCTGCTCTTAAACTAGGCAATCATACATGATCAACTTTGGGGTACCAAAATGTTTATTTTTAAGATACACCCGATGTAAATTAGCTGAATAAATAGGCCTGGGCGGCATGGGCCTGCGTAATAAATGTTGAAGTATTTGGTGCTATCTTGTAATCGCTTCCTTGACACCGTCTTGTAGGATGTTTGATGTTGTTAAAATGGCATTAATGACTAGTATAGTTGCTTATCTCATGACCAAATAATTAAATTTATTTTTCATCTTTGTGAAGATGTACATTATACAACGGTTTGTGAAAAGCTAATCAAATGGGTTCTCTGAATCTCAACTGAATATCATTAGCAATTGTGCAATGTCTTCAAAGTATGAAATACTTGGTGAGGGGCCTAAGACAGATTTCTGGGGGCAAAAAATAATGTCTTGCTCTATTTAGTATTTTCGAACCTTTTGTTGAGTTATTATATTGCCTCCGTACTCTAAATTAGTGTTCTGCTATATAAAGTTGTTCCTTCTCCGGTCTTATTAACAATCACTTGTTGAATTTTATAGATGTTGGACTTTAGAAAACCTCCTAATATGCCATCTTTTTGTGGTATCAATATAATTTCTATTGCATGAGCATCTTGAAAAATGCTAAGATTGTGAACCTCCCAATTTGCTGGAACAGGATAGAAATTGGGACCGATGCCATTCAATAGATTTTTCTAGACATTTTATTGGATGTGAGATAATTGGGGGGCAGGGTGTGTTTGGCTAACAGATTGCATTGGAAATATATTGTTCTTCATTGCCTAATGTTCTTTTGCCGATAATAGGGCCTGTAGATAGCAAGTTATTTTCCTAGTGGTTACTTATGATAATTGTGTCTCATGCTGAAAAAAAATGCACAATGAGCTTGTTTGGGCATTTTATGCTTATAGTATACTTGATCAAGGGAGCTTTTTACTGCGATCTTTCCTATCATTTGCTAGTGTGATGCTTCAAGATGGCATATTTTAAAACACAAACTATTGTAAATAAGAGTTCTGCATCTTGAGGATTAATTATTCATGATATGTGAATAGTGTAGTTGATCATCACTTTTAAATGCTAATGCTTGATATGATATAAATATAAGCACTTAACCTTTGTCGTTTTGCATATTTTGTTTTGTATCTTTTATAAATTATGATAGTTTAAAGATGGTACACATGTTAATTTTTGTTGACTTGAATCTGTTATGCCCTTAATTTTTTTACTTAGCTTGACCCAACAACATCCTTGATGCTTCTTGCCCCCCTCATTCTTCCTCTCTGGGGCCCAGGCCCGTATGCAAGGCACCTCCTCTCTGGTGGTGACAGCGTCAAGGGTTGTTGGTGCGGCTTATGTCCATGTCGTGACCTGCCCTTGCCCTCTCCCAAGGGTGCAGCCGGGAAGGCGCCAACAACGGATCGTAGTCCTCTCCAAGCCTAAATTATTGAAATCTGGAGAATTCTATTATTATTGTGATTATATTCTCTGTGTTGGTTTTGCAAAATTGTGTAATGAAATTTTCTTTTTGAGACACTTTGGTTGTTGTTGGTCACCCTTATGAAATTTGGAACAAAATACTACTAAATTGTGTGAGTGGGCTGGACGTTTCAATCAATGTAGTTTTTTGATAGAAAAAATATTTAATATGTTTTGTTTGATAGAAATGGGCTGGCCCGATTGATGGATTGAATAAATGGTATGCATGCCTTGGCCCAAGAATGAACATTAGAAGTGATATGTTGGGCTTGGCCCATGCATATTTAAAATTAATGAAAGTGGATTGGATTTTGGGCTCAGCCCATTAAAACAATTGATTTGGACTTGTTCCTACATGGCATCCATGTCATCATTTTGCCACGTCATCAAATGTGCCCGTGGACAATGCCATGTGGCTCCCATCGGATCCTCGTGGTCTAGGCTCATTAGTAATGACCATAATTTTGGTCTTAGATTTCATGACCTTAATTTTGGTCAAGGGTGGCCATTGAAAATTTTAGAAAAGGTCACATTTGTTTGTTCTTGAGATGTTCCTTAAACGGTCAAAAAATCGATAGCGATAACAATGGCGAATCAACGACCAAAATGGGGTCATAATTGATCATATTTCTTGTAGTGTGAGCCTCTAGTTGACTAGCCGTTGTGATCAAGATAGTCATGGTTTCTTGACTATGGACATTGGATGTCGTTGATAGGGATCACATCATTAGGAAATGATGTGATGGACAAACCCAATCCTAAGCATAGCATAAAAATCGTGTGTTCGTTTGCTAGAGCTTTGCCAATGTCAAGTATCTCTTCCTTCGACCATGAGATCGTGTAACTCCGGATCCGTAGGAGTTTGGGTGTATCAAACGTCGGCGTGGCGGGTGACTATAAAGGTGCATTACGGTATCTCAAATATTGTTGGGTTGACATGGATCGAGGCGGGATTTGTCCTCCTTGGGGAGGTATCTCTGGCCCACTGGTAATGCATCATCATAATGAGCTCAAGGTGACCAAGGTGTTGGCCGGGATCATGCATTCTGATGGTAAAGTGACTTGCCCAAAGTGAACAAGGTTTGGGATGCGATCAAGTCTCGGGCAATTCCGATTGACAAAGGAATTGCATCGGGTTTGATCGAATCCTCGACATCGTGGTTCAACCGATGAAATCATCGAGGAGCATGTGGAACAACATGGGTATCCGATCCCGGTTGGTTATTGCGAAACGTCTCGGTCATGTCTGCGTGTCTCCGAACCCGTAGGGTCTACACAAAGGTTCGGTGGCCTAGGGTTAGTAGGAAGACTAGTATGTGACTCCGAATTTGTTGAGTCGAGATCCCGGACGTCCGAGGAGTTTGGAATGGTCCGAAGGTAAAGAATAATATATAGGAAGTGGTATTTGCCATCGGGAAAGTTTGGGGTCTCCGTAATGTCTGGGACCCCGGAAGTCCACGGGTGGGGCCACCCATCCGGGGGCCCCATGGGCTGAAGTGGGAGGGCTCATAGTGGGTGGTCGCCCCAGGCCCACCCTCGCCTAGGGTTGAAACCCTAGGGGTGGGGCGCCCACCCCAGGGGCACTCCCCCCGGGCCGCCCGAATTGGATCTCGGGGCGGCGCCCCGGGGGCCTATATAAGGGGGGGGGAGGGGTACCCATCTGGCAGCCCCTCCCCAACCCTCCTCCTCCTGGCGCTTGGCCCCGGGAATCTTGCCCAACACCCCGCCTCGTCTTGCCGTTGGGGAGCTTCCTCAACCTCTCCTTCCCCTTTGGATCAAGAAGGAGGCGTCTCCCGTCCGTCCGTGTGTTGAGCGGGAGGTGTTGTCCGTTCGCACTTGGACATTGATTTGAATCACGTAGTCGACTCCATCATCACCCAAGCTTCCCGCGATCTACAAGTGGTATGTAGTGCAAACTCTCTCCCATGACTCGTTGCTTAGATGAACTCATAGATGGATCTTGGTGAAACCGTGGAAAAATTTTAATTTTCTAGGTTTAAATTTAGGTCTAAGACTTTGGCCGAGTAAAGCTGGAGCAACTCACCCTTTTGGAAGGGGTTAATGAAGACAAATGTAACTTTCTTCAATGAAGTTTCTAGTTGGCAATGGTACCCATTAGATTAGAGGGGATATATGGCTGGGGATCGCCTCGGCTGTGCAATACCCTTCCTTATATAATATTGTGCAACATAAGGAGGATTATGTTGCCCGATTAAACTTCGGCCCTTAATATCCATTTTAGAAGATCCCTAGTAGGAAACGTTGGGATGCTTGGTTGCAACTCTTTGTAGGTTGATGGACATTCAACTATCAAATCGTGATACAATTATTGGAAGTTAACCCCGGAATCTTCTCATGAAATCTATGTATCTGGACTTAGTTGATCCGGGCCATTTCGAGTCATTGCACTTGTGGAAGATTAAAGTTTCACTTTGAATTAAAATCTTTATGTGATTAGTTCCAAAAGGGTTATTCTCACCAAAGATAATCGGCAAAAGGCTGGGTTGGTAATTCTAGATGCTTTTTGTGATCAAAATGAATCGATTAAACACCTCTTTCTTGAGTGTCCACTTGCGAAATTATTTGGCGATCAATACATATTGCTTTTAGCGTACATCCTCCAACAAGCATAATCACGTTATTTGGGGCGTGTCTTAATGGAGTGGACAGTCCATAACCAAACATATTGGACAGGGATATGTACTTTATTTGGGGCTATATGGAATACTAGGAATGATTTGATTTTAATGAAACAAACTTCACTAATTTTTTGCAGGTTATTTACAAAGCTACAGTTTGGATCCGTATGTGGTGTTACTCACTCATCGGACTTCAGGAGCTTTTGGCTATTGGTGCAACCGTTGGGAGATAACACGGACTACTTTGATTTGGATGGCGAGCTAATAATAGGCTAGGTGTATAGGCATCGTGGTCTATTTTTATCATCGAATATGGCACTTTTCCCTTTGTGTTTCGTTTTAAGCTCGGGCTATGAGCTTTGCTGGACCTTGAGACTTTGTTACATTTTATTTGATAATATGGCTGCATGCATTGATTGATGTAGAGGCGGGGTTTATCTTCCTTTTCAAGAAAAATAGGTCCAGACCGCCATTCATGGCTTGGTTTGGTGCTACTCTGATGGACAAACGTATGCCCTCCACTCGTGCACTATATGGTGAGCTAGCTGTTCGTTTCGTATTTTCTTTCTTTTAAATAAAAGGAGAGCACCGTCGCGGAGGTGTGGGCGCGTAATGCATTATGCCAACTCCAACGCGCGACCGTATTAGATCCGTATTTGTTCGTTTAGGGCGAAATGAACACAAACGTGGCCCAACACGATGACACGACCGCAAATGGACGGGCGTCCATATATTTCCACCCTCGACCCATTTTCATGGGCGTGCTTGCGTCAAATGGACGAGCCACGCGCTGGCGCTCTCTTTGTCCTCCCCTAGCCCGCCGTCGGTGGCGGCCCCTTCCTCGACATAGCTGCTGCCACCCATTTTCCGGCCGCCCCAATAACCCCGCGCATGCAAAAATCTTCCCCCCACTTTGGAGAAGTTCTTGCGGAGTTTGTGGGCTTTCTTCGTCGCCCGTACTAGAGAAACCATGGCCCGGGCCCGGCCCCAACACCGTCCCCTCGCGCTGCAAGGCCTACCACCCTTTATCCGCTTTTACGGTCATGTTGCCTGCCGGGAGGCCATGATGCTCTTCATCGGCCCGTCTTCACAAGCTGCAAGGTGTTGAGACTTCGCCAAGGTACCATGGGTAGTGGGGACAAGTTCACCCAATTTCATCATGAAAGGCGTGATTGATATACTCATATGCAACTTCAAAATGAGTTTGTTGAGCGAGCACATGTGCAATCCCATTGGCACCAGTAGATGTGTCGATCATTTTCTTTTCGATGTATTGTGGCAATTTAAATTTGATTGTAAACTTCATGTTTTTTTTGGTTGTAAAACTATTTATTATTATGATACATGGGATTGACTATTTCAACTTTGGGTGAGAATAGTTATTCTTCCCCCTCTATTTTAACATCAATGTACCGTAATTTTGTTCCATAATTTTCTCTTATTTCAAACATAAAAAAAACCGTAAAAATATATATTTCACTGTAAAAATATATTTTATGTTATGTAAAATTACAGGCGTAAAAATATAGTGTAAAATATACATAAAATATGATTATTTTTGGTCTTATGACCTATATTTTCCTTTTCCTATGCCAAACTTGACATAGAGAACCAATATGAATGTAACTATTTGTATTTCAAATATAATTTATTTATGAAATGATCGTAAAATTACCTCGGGTGAAGAATACCTTATTCTCCCGGGTGATGAATAGTAGCACTATATGATACATTGTGATTTATTTGGGTGTAAAACTGTATGCATCTTTTGGATAAAATAGTCTACATTTGACCAAATGCGTCGGCCGCGTTGCCACGCGATCGCAAAAGAGGCCGGACGGCCCCCGTTTACGGACAGAATCCGTCAGTTTGAGGTATCGTAGAATCGTTAGCCAATCATTCGTCCACGGGGCAGGTGCTTTTGAACGGGCGTGTGCCGGTCCGGCACCCGGCACGGCAGGGCCAACAGATTCCACAACGGATCTCGCAGCGGAGGCGATTTCGAGCTGGAAAAAGAGCAAGCAGACGATGCACTTGCACGGTTGCGTTGCACCCAGCTTCCGTGCCCCACCGGGCCACCGGTCCCGGTCTGCCGCGCCGCGAGCTGCTCCGCCGGAGCAGATGCAGGGCGCGGCGAGTAACAGGAAAAAGTTGGCGGCGCGAGTGGTGTCGCCGTTGTGCGCGCGCAGAGGGCGCCGCCCGGCAACGGCCAGAGCGGAAACTTAACCGCCTGCCACGCACCCGGCAACGGGGACGCCAAAGCTGTGCCACCCGCTGCTGCGTCGCAAAAGCGGCGTAATTGGCCGCTGGAGGTGGTGGGGCGTAATAATAAATCGGACTGACACGGCTCCTTCTCTCGGTTCCAGCAGCCAAAGGGTGGGGTTCGTATCTGAACCTGAACCTGAACCTGAACCGGCGTCGAGCAACGGCTTACCCAGCCAGCTCAGTGTTCCTCAGTGGAGTTTCCATCAAAAGAACGAACGAGGAAAAATGCCCCATAGAGCTCAGCACAGTGCGCCCACACAGCGCGCACTCATCACCATCATCACCTCTGTGTCAGTCTCACACTCTTTCTTTATACGTACACAACGGAAGAAAATTTATAGGAGGCCAAGGGCACCACACTGGGCGGCAGTGATGATGAAGACCGCTTGGTCGAGCAGCATGGCCGAGATGAGAGCCTGACTGTGTCGTCTCCATTGCTGTTGCATCGCTATAATGCTACAGTAGTACTTCATCTCCCCAAACAAAGCAAAAACTGAAGAAAGAAAGAAAGCTGGTCCTAGCTATGGAATGTACCGCCACGCCGCCAATGTAAAAAAGACTATGCTTCCACCTTGCCCGTGATGCCGAGGGTGAAGTATATCAGCACCATCGTCCCCACGCTCGACCTGTCAGGGAGGAACAAACAGACATTGCATAAGAAGGAAACGGATTAGAGAGCAGCAGCCAACGGTGACTGTAAGAAACGAGTTAAAGAGGAGGAGAAAGGCGGGCAAACTTCAGTAGAAACATCGATCTCAACCGACGTATATGCACAATCAATCTGTCCTATGAAATGTTGAAGTAACCATTCCTAGTTAATTCAGAGAGGAAAAGTGGCATGTTTGAATGCCCTTGCGATCGCGATTGACGGGTTCCTGCTAGCTACTGACAAATTGCCATCAGGTAGTTCTTACTGAATTATCCCATATGTTGTTTCTCTACTTATTTTTGTTTATGCAAAGAATATTTATAGCATGCTATACATACGACCTGGTGTCAGACCAAACCAGGGCAGACAAGCTTCAGCATAACAGAATGACAAACTCAACAAGGTGGGTGACTTACAAAGTTGCAAAGAAGAAAAATTCTCCGTGGATGAAGCCGTGAGTCGATTAAATCTCTTGGACCTTCCCAACAGAGTCAGTTAGGACAGGTGCGGTGAGAACAATGTGTAGTGACCAAAGTTTTGTTGTCTGTGGCAACTTCAGCTGCTCCAACTGAGATGGCACAACTGCAGCAAAGAAATTTCAAATAAATTTAAGCACCAGTGGTTATTACTGTCAATTGGGCAGCAATACTCCAGTACAAGAGGCGACTAGTGTTCGAATCAGAAATTGACTCTGTGGATATATGCTTAAAAGTATACACAGGTTTGTTTTCAACCATAAAAGAAAGTACAATTTGTTGCATCCTCACAGGATCAAGTCTACCAGCTAACTGTGAAGTTGCAAAAGAATGTCGGAAAGCTTTCTCACTTCAGAATGGTACTTCAGAAATTAGGACATTTCCTTTTTTCTGGTCTAGATTCAGGTTAATGCTCAAAATATGTATGTGCATGGAGCAAAAGCAGCTAGGATCGAAAGGATCTTGCAATTATGTGTCACAAAGAATAGGATGTATGTAATTGTATATTGTATACCAATAAACAAAATTGTATAAAATAGTTCCTAAAACTTAGACCAAAAAACTGTACTTTGTCACCTTTAATGACAACTTTTTTGCCAAGTCATCTGGCTCCTGCTCTTCCCCCTCCTCTCCATGCGGTTTGGACCCTTCCGGACAGGGCTCTCTGCAGGAAAAAATATGGCAGGTTAAGACCCTTTCAAATAACTACTGTATCCATTTTTATTTTGTGAATTACAAGACATACGGTCATTTTGGACTTCCAGTGCAGCATTTATCAGGTTGCTGAGGCAGGCCCTCAATATCAATACCACATTTGCTGTCCTGTCCATGCTTGTGATCTGGCTCTGCAACAAAAGTCTGATCAATACAGTGGCATGTACCAAATCTCATTTTATTGGCCATCAAGAGCTTGAAGCATACTAAAAGTAAGCAACTGATATGATTACGGTGTTGAGTACCATCTAATACTGCACCAAATGGAGGGTGCACTAACATGCCTGACCTACCACTATCAGTACAATTCCATGAAAAGCAACCATTAATTTGAAAGCACCACCAGCCTAAATTCATCAAGGCAGCAGGCGCCGGCACTGCCTTACGGGCATGATTTCCAAGAAAAACTTTCTGATGTACCAGATGTGAAAATTTGCCAAAGCACCACCAGCCTAAATCCATCAAGGCACCGGGGCGGCACTGCCATACTGGGCAAACATGATTTCCAAGAAAAACTTTCTGATGTGCCAGCTATTAAAATTTGCCAAAGCACCACCAGCCTAAATTCATCAAGGCACCAGACCCACGGCACTGCCGTACTGGGCCAAAATGATTTCCAAGAAAAACTTTCTGATATACTACCAGCTAAAAGCAAACCAAATTACTCCGCTAATTAATCAGTACCTCTCTGGTACATCTCCACCCATTATCGAATGCATGTGCAACCCTTAAATTCTTTAACAGTAACATCTTTCCGAACTAATCCATTTTTCATACATACAGAGGAAAGGTGATCAGCCGACTCTGTAATAACAATACCCCACAAAATAGCAAGCAGAGGTGGCGTGTTATCGACAGTGCTAACCTGCAGTAAATCGCCTCCATAAAAAGCATACCCTAGAAAAGATCAAGCTAGCACCACACACACACCAACTACATTCATGAAAAAGGAAGCAGATAATAAATGAGTGTAACCTGAGTGAATCTAAAGGGAGAGGCAGATGGGCAAGAACCACAACCGGCCACCAACCGTTGAGTATTATATACATCAATCACAAACAACCTATCTACGGGCAAGGGCTACATCGTGCTTGCTTGAAACCTACAGCTTTCCAACCGTGCAAGCAAGCAAGCAAGATCCCTTTTCATGCAAGATTTCAAGCAGACAGGACAAGTGCGTGCATACAAAATGCAGGACAGATCCACATTTGACACATGCTCCGGAGCTAACTAAGACTATTTTTGAGCGGAGCTTTTCTTGGCTCACTGCAGCCACTGAGAATAAGGTGTGTAAACATAACACTTAACAGCAGAAGTGTCACGAGGTGGGTCAGATCTGAGTGAAAGGTACCTTTCAACTGGCTTTCGTGTTCCTCCGATTGCTTGGAGTCGAGAGGGATGTGGATGGTCCCTGAGGTCTCTCAGGCGGGTCTCTGCTTTGTACCTGTGTTCCGAATTTTTCCTGCATGTATGCGCCACGGAAGTTCAATGCCATGAACTTGAAATGTATATACAGCATTTGTAGCAATCAACAAGAGCCGGAAGGGCCATCCGGGTGCAAAGAAAAAGAGGACCTGAAACTAGAGATCTCTTTTTGACCCAGTTCACTGAAACTGATAATTAGGAAAGAATTGGATCAGCAAGAAAACTGATGCGAATCCAGTTCGCTGGTGGAGTGGGATGAACAAAAGAAATAACCCCACAGAATCCCAGTCCGTTGTGGAGCCTCGAGGGCGTGCCATACAGAAGAAAACATATGCCTCAACTAATTTTCTACTACCTAACAATGCAGCCTCCGCGTTACCCGTGGCCTCTGATCAACGGCGGCTAATTAATAAGAACACTAACCACCTAAATACTCCCGAAATAGTTAGCCGCCGGCGAGCAAGTCCAAAGACTCGAAATCTCCGACGCGCCGGTAAATCCGGAAGAGAACGCAGGCGGGCGGGCAGGAATGCCGTCCGGCCCGGGGAAAATTAGAAGGTGAAACCGGAATGAGATTGCGGCGGGCCGGCGGTGGGGAAAGATGAAGAGGAAGGCCACCTGGTTCTGGGTGGATTCTCCTCGGATTGCTCGGTCGCGAGCTCCTGGGGGATCCGGATGACGCTGACGACTGACGCGGTCTGGGAGGAGAAGCGGCGGGACTGGCGGGGATGACGGGGAGCTGTGGGGAGAGAGGTAGGAGGTGGGGAGGGGTGGGGTGGTGGACTGAACTGACTGGTGAGTTGGGGGACTGGTAACTGCTCGATGATGGTGGTGGTTCACGAGGCGCGCAGCTCTTTTAGGGGTGGGGTGCACCCAGTCCACGCACCAGAAGCGGGCACTCTGATCTAGTATAGCGGAGGCCTGGAGCACGGGGACCCACCGGTGGACAGGGTCCAGGGCGTCAGGACATGGGTGGGGACGTCTGCCATGTGGGCCCACACGAGGGGGCGCGCTTGCCGAGTCTACGGTCAGCGGCGCAGGCCACGCAGCGAGCAGCGAGCAGCGGCGTGGCGGAACGGCCTCGACTGTTGTCGCGTTGCCGGGAACGTGCATATCATCGGCGCGTCACGTGGACAGGGCGTCGGCGCCACGGGTGCCTGCCCAGCGGACGGACGCGACCGCTGTTCCGCCCGACCGCCTCGGTGACCGAGCGCATGCGTGCGTGCCTTGGTCGTTGGCGAGCGTGCAAGGTCCGTCGTGGTTCGACCGTTCGAGCCTCGTTGGTTGGTTGGTTCGTGCGCCGCCGCCGCCGCCGCCGCTCGGGCGGTGAGAGCATCTACAGCTACACCAAATTCGACCTTAAACGCCGACACGTCCGCGCACAGTCACACCAAATAATACTCCTCCGTTTCAAAATAAACATCCAACTTTATCTTTGGTAATCAAATTTATATTAAACTCAAGATACCTATTCGCCCTAAAAAAAACACCTATTCGATACGGAGGGTATATATCCACAACTGGATATCATAATTAAAAATTCTCAAATATACACAATTACATGCATTGTGAAATTAAATCTACGGTTTTGGTAGAACTCATGTCCATTCCTTTATAGAATGGATGTGATCTTTATGAGATGTGTGGGTGTTGGCGTGGGTTGGTACTCCTTTGTATCTATTTTATTTTTCGATGAATTAGACCAAATTATATCTCATCTATATGTGTTCTAGGCACTCCCTTAAATCTAAGCGGAGCTCATCGTGGTTGTCTCATGTCCGCCGGTTTGCCCCTCAAAGTATTTCATCGATAAGGTTCGTGGGACATGAGACACGCATCTCATGAGACTCAAGGCGGTTCTCTTTCCCTACTCTTTCTTGTCGGTGTCTGAGCCTTGATGGCATCTTTTGATGTGAGGTCCAAATGAATCCATCATGGGAAGGGGAGATCACCGGATGGGAGTTTGGATGGCGGGATGGTGGAGGGGTGGCTAGGTTTTGGTCGAGCGGATATAGCGATTATATGTGGGTGAGGTGGGCATTGATATGGGTAACCTCCTCATATTTGGTGAATATCGGGAAGCCGTTAGGCGGCTGAACCCGATTTCACCGATCGCGTCGTTGGCCCCGCTAGTAGAAAAAGGGTCATCGTGAAGCCCAATAGTGCGGTTTGAATTTGGAAACACTAATGTGTACAATACCCGGTTTGGCGGCGATAATGCGGTTAATGGCGAACCTTTATACCGGTTCATGCCCGAAGGTACTAAAGGGGTGTCGACTCGTCGGGTATGGCCCCCGTCACCATTTAGTGCGGTTCGTACCGAATCGGTACTAATGATTATCAAGCTTTTTAGTCCCACCCCTCCCTAACAAGCCTTTTACCACCTTAAATATTTATTTCTCAAACTATCACAAGCACTTGGTCTTCATTGAACTCTATGTGTAGAATTTGTGGCCAATGAGTCTTCATCGATTTATAAATGTTGATGACTCATATTGACAATTCAATTACACAAAAGATCATTGATGATCAAAGTTTTTGATGTTATAAGATCATATTGACAGTTTAGACTCTAAAAAATATAAGATCGTGATGTAAATGCTCTTATATTTTTTTCGTACACCATTCAAAGCGGCCATCAACTTTCAACCATTTCGCCTTCATTTGCTATTTTCATGCATTCAATGATTTGTTTTGAGAACTAAATGACCGAAAATTGAAAAGCACTACAAATGAACTCTAAAAAGTTGAAACTTGGCATGGTATCATCATTTCACCCATAGATTGTTCAAAAAAAGAGAGTTCGGGAAAATGGATGCCGTTTACAAAGGACAATCTCTTTGGTTTCGGGTTTGAAATTAAACTCATCTTACAAAGGCATTTCATTTTTAAAACTTATTACAACTCGGACTTTTGTGCATTATGCACCATTCAAAGCCCATCAAATTTCAACCATTTTTGCCTTCATTTGCTATTTTCATGCATTCAATGATTTGTTTTGAGAACTAAATGACACGGAAATTGAAAAACACTACAAATGAACTCGAAAAAGTTGAAACTTGGCATGGTATCATCATTTCACCCACATAGATTGTTCAAAAAAGTAGAGGGTTAAATGGATGCACTTGTTTACAAAGGACAATCTCTTTGAAATATTCGGGTTTCCGAAATTAAACTCATCTTTACAAAGGCATTTTTTTTTAAAACTTATTACAACTCGACTTTTTGTGCATCGGTATGCATCATTCAAAGCGGGACATCAAATTTCAACCATTTACGCCTTCATTTGATATTTTTCATGCATTTAATGATTTGTTTTGAGCTAAATGACACTAATTAACACCTTTAGTACCGGTTGATGGCTCCAACGGTACTAAAAATAATATTTTAGTCCCACCTGCCAAGAGAGAGTAGGAGCGGTTTATAAGCCCAGGTGCGAGCGATGAAGAAGAGGCTCAATGCTCACGTTGAACTTCAAGCCTTTAGGAATATGGTAGATTGCAGACTCCGCTGATTTACTATTCAAAAGGCTTGAAGCAAATTCCACACCTCTTTTTATTTTAATAACTTATTACAACTCGGACTTCTTCTTTTTTTTTTAATAACTTATTACAACTCGGACTTCTTTTATGGCAAAAGGAAGGAGGAGAAAAGGAAGGAGGAGAAGAAAGAAGAAGAAAGGAAGAAAGAAGAGGAGAAAGGAGAAGAGGAAGAAGAAGAAAAGAAGAAGAAGGGGAAAAGGAGAAGGAGAAAGGAAGAAGAAGAAGAAGGAAGAAAGAAGAAGAAGGAAAGGAGAAGGAGAAGAAAAAAAGAAAAGAAGAAGGAAGAAGAAGAAGAAGAAGAAGAAGAAGAAGAAAATAAAGCAAAAAAATAACTATATAAAAAAATTACTCAAAAATAAATAGAAAAAATAAATAATGCGAAAAAAAAAAACTAATATAAAGCAAAAATATTCACAAAGAAACTAAATCGGAAAAAAACCCGAAATAAATAAAAAAAAAAATAAAGCATAAAAGAAATAACTAAAAAAAATTACTCAAAAATAAATAGAAGAAAATAAATAAAAAAAAAAAAAAACTAATATAAAGCAAAAAATATTCACAATGAAACTAAATCGGCAAAAAACCTACTGAAATAAATAGAAGAAAAAAATAAAGCAGAAAATAAATAACTATATAAAAAATTACTCAAAAATAAATAAAAAAAATAAATAATGGGAAAAAAAAAAAAAAAAAAATATTAGGCCGGGGTAGCCTAAGGTCCTAGGGTGTGCAAATCGGCCCAAAGGGCAAGGCTCAGGGCCGGGCCTAATTAACCGACCTATAAGGAGTTGAAAGGCGGCAGTGGGTTTATAAACCGTCTGGGCCCGCCCTCGCAGTGGGACTAAACATAGCGCCGGGGTGGCGAACGCCTTTAATCTGGGTTTGTGGCACAAACCGGTACTAATTTTAAATCCGGTTGGACCCGGGACTAAAACCCGTTCTCCGCTTGGGGAAATTGGCCTTTAATCGGTTCGTGGCTCCCGGTACTAAAATCCTATATATAGCACTTCGAAAAATCGTTATTCCCCCGTTCCGTTCTCGCTCGATCGCGCGCCCGCTCTCGCCCTCGCCCCCCCCGTCGTCGTCGCCCCCCGCCCTTGTCGTGCCTTTCCCGTTAATTCGTTTCCCCCCCTTTGGCCTCGTCTCTCGCCCCCGCCCGTCTCGCCCAACCCCAAGGCCCGTCGTCGCCCAACCCCCGTCGTCGCCGCCCTTACCCGCCTTGTCCTCGTCGTCCGGCAACCCGTCTGGTATACTAACATAACACAACACACACACACACACACACCAACACACAAACAACACAAACCAAAACAAACACACACTATAAAACACACACATATTTTTTACTTATTTTCTGTTTTCTATATATAATATGTTTAGATGAATTAGAACTATCTAGTTTATTTTTAGTAAATATAATGCTTTTAGTTGAACTAGTTGAATTAATATATAGATCAACTAGTTTATTTTTGAATATACTTAATTAGTTGAACTTGTTGAATGAATATATAGAACTAGTTTATTTTTGAAGATGTTAATTAGTTGAACTTGTTGAATTAAATATAGAACTAGATTTTTTAGTAAATGCTTAATTAGTTGAACTAGTTGAATTAATATAACTAGTTTATTTGTAGTAAATGCTTAGTTGAACTAGTTGAATTAATAGATTTTTCTGTTAATAGATTTTTTTCTGTTAATAGATTTTTTTCTGTTAATAGATTTTTTTGAATTATTATTGAATATGCATGTTTGGTGATATTATTGTTAATAGATTTTTTGGGTGATATTTAGATTGTGTAATTAATTTTGTTCATAGAATTTTAATGATTTTTTGTTCATAGTATTTAGAAAAAAGGAAAAAAAAGAAAAAGTTTATATATAGTTGAACTAGCTAGTTGATTTAATAAACTAAATTATGTTACTATATATAAAGTAGTTTGTTTTTAGTAAGTACTACTTATTTATTTATAGTAAGTGCTTAGTAGTTGAACTAGATAGTTGATTAATAAAACTAAATTATGAGCGTGGGCGGAAACCTACTCGGACGGATAAGCCGGGAGTCTTTGGTGCCCGATGAGAGGTATGTCTGCAGTTCATTGATGGGCGAAATCGGCCGCATTAAGCTCGAGGAGACTCGATGTTCATCGGTACACAACGACAATAGTTTTTTAATAAAACGACTTAACTATTTTAAGTGTATTTTCATCTTTTCCAATTCGACTAGCGCCATTTTGCAAGGGCTATGTCTTGGAGAGGATGGGTATTGAAGACCATGAAAATTTGAAACCAAAAAAATTATCCTAAGTCTAAACATTGTGGATTTTCAAGTAAAGCTTACAATGCTCGAGTGTAACCCATTTTGGTTGCAAAATTGGGATGCATTTTGCAAGATGTATGGTCTTGATGAGGGTATTTATCACCATGAATCTTGGTGATCCTAAATCGGCGGGACACCTTGATTTGGGTCTTTGTGGATACACCTCCGTTCTTCCCTCATGTGAGCTAAACATAGTTATTAAGTAATTTATATTGTTTATTTCAAAATATAATGTTGACAACTTATCTCCATTGAACTTATTTTCATTTTTCAAAGAATGTGCGGAAGATGGTAGGCGAGCTTACTCTTGAAGGCTCGAATTAACTTATCGGGAAAACTCATCGGTCGGTTTTTATGCGATCTTGAGAATTACAATATCTACAATCAAACTCCTCAACATTATGGTTCGTGCCACTAGTGCACGTGTTGAACTCTGTAACTACCATGGAGAACCTGGAAGATTATTTTTACTATTACAACATCCGTGCATCTTTTTGCCACTTCTAAAACTAGTACATCATTTAACTACAAAGTTATTATTATGTTTTTCAATAGATAATCGAAATTGTGTGCCTCATCGATGTATCTGGGTGGTAGCCTTCATGTTTTGAACATCGACCGGTCGTCCTCTGAATCTCAACCCTCCAGGGTTTCTAAAAGTGAAGACATAACAATCAAAGAATGGAAAAATGTATGGACGGTCGTAAGGAGCTTCTTGGGAATAAGCGGAAAGCAAAATTGGAGCATATGATCGCCATTCTTCATAATGGAAGTCGGGTCTATATTGTTTTATGCTATTTTACCTTAAGGGTGTTTAGGTCCTACATATTGATGATCATGTGCTAAGAACAATTATGTAGGGTTGGGTTCATGACTATATATGAGGATGATGATCGTATGACTTATTATTAATAAGAGTAGAAGTTGTATGATGATGCATGATTAGTAGGACTTGTTATTTATATATATGATGATTAATGATGCAAAAGCATGCATGAGCATGTTATATCTGGTGCAATGAACATAGCGGCGTTGATAAACAAAGCATGCATGATGTTTATATGCATAATATTACAATGTGTATCGTAAAATCCAGAAACGAAAAAAATTAAAATGAAAACACAAAATTAAATGAAAAAAATTTATAAAACTAAAAAAACCTTAAAATGGTACGTTTGAGGGGTTTAAGACCATGGCTCTAGATCTCAGCTGTGACGGGAAGGGTTCGGTGGACACGATCTCGGCTGTATCACCATGCATGCCATGCCCCCGAACGTACGAGGTCACCGTCGGTCGACTTCACTCACGGGCGCGCGAGATCCATCCCCATCGGCGTCCGATGATGCGGGCGATTGGCACCAGTACTACTTGCATGCATGAGCGGCAGAAAACAGAAGCCGCATGCACCTCGGTCGACCACGATCACGGCATCAGAACTTGCCAACGGGCCTACCTCACATGCGTGTCTGCTCGGCAAATGCCGCTCCAGACACAGGGTTTTAAGCGTGCACGACGTTTCAGCAGACCAAATCAACGGCAGTTTTCTCCTTCGATCGATCACAGCCTCCGTCGGCCGGACACAGCCAGCACGTGGTTTCCTCGGTTTTGCGGGCTCGGCCGTCTTCTCCCCGTACGTGCTAATTGGGGCCGGGACCTCATGCACGCGGGGGCGGGGCCAGATCAAATTCGCTGATTGATTGAGCCATCGAGTGATTCGCGCTCACGGGCTCTCTCGCCCAGTTCTTGGCACTGTCGATAGGGGCCATCCTGGCCTCTGTATACCTCGGCCCGCGAGGTGGCGACTACGGTCAGCGGGCGAATAGCGGCGTGGCCGGGCGGTCACGGGGGACCATCTCGCCGCGGGCCGCCACGGGTGCCGCCGGACGAGCGCGCCGCTCCCGCCTGCCGCCCGTCGTCGCGTGGCGTGCTCGCCTTGCCTCGGTGCATTGCATCGATCGGGGTCGAGTTGCTTCCGCGGCTGGGCTGGACGACAAGGCCGCCCCACCGCTTTGGCGCGATCCGGCCGGATTCCGTTAGCTTCGCCGGTGACGCCTCCCGCTCGGCCACCGTTGTCCAACCGACGGTTCCGGGTACGATGATGCGACGGGTCCGGTGGACTGTGGACAGTCCCAGATATTTCACGCCAGATGCCACTCGTGTCCTCCTGTCGGCCGTACGAGGTCACCGTCGGTCGACTTCAGTCCTGAGCTCGCGCGCCGAGATCCGCCTGTCCCTCGGTACATCGACCCCGGATGCCTGGTCTACACGTACATGCGGCCATGTACCCTGACCATGTCTGGGTCGCCGCGGCACGAGCGCCCGTTCGGGTCAGGTGCGGTGCATCGCGACCTTTGCTATAGCACCGGGCGAATTTTTAGAACCTCAGGCTTGGTCCACCATGATCGCTTTGGACACGGAATTTTGGAAGCGTCCACGCGTGCACATGAACCCCGCCGAATGAAAGGGCGGCCAAAATCATGAACCAGATTCAAAATTAGTCACGTCAATCAACATGTTGACCAAGTCAAAATTATGGACCAGATCCGAAATTGAACACATCAATAAAAAAACTATAAATCAGATTCAGAATAACCTCAACCAAAATCATTGACCCGATCAAAATCGTGAACCAAATATGAAATTAAACACCTCAATTGAATATAAAAGAGCTTAGGGAGCATAGTATATTCATTTACTAGAAGGGTGAAGCGCTTTCTTTGCCAATTGGTGTTGTTGGGTTTCATAATTTTCCTCCCTCGTTTTAAAATGCAAGGTGTATTAGTTCTTTTATAAAGTCAAACCTCTTTAAGTTCGACCAAATTTATAGGGAAATATATCAATATCCATAATATCAAATCGATATCATTAGATTCATCATGAAATGAATATTCATATTTTATTTATATAGTATTGTGGATGTGTTTTTGCCTTCAAACTTGGTCAAACATAAAAGGTTTGAATTCTCAAAAATAATACAACTTATATTAGAAACATAGGGTGTATTTGTTAGGAGTGGGGGGGTGATGGAGTTTTCTTCATTTTATCTATAATGTGGTGTTTTGTTGGACCTTTGCGATGTTATTACGTGTTATCTCCTAATCAACTCATACTTATGTGGAGAATTTTCCTAGTTTGGTGGCTGCATGTACTATATTGGTGCTATAGTGTCACATATTGACCCTTTTGAGGTGGCGAGGGTGGACATTGATATATTTTTGGGCGGTTCTTTGGCGATTGTTTTGAAAAATCGTTTACCAAGTCAAAATCGTGAAGCAAATCTAGTTTAAATACCTCAATCGAATCGAATGGGAGAGCTTCAAAATTAGGGAGCATAGTGAATTAAAAAACTGAATGAAAGAGCTCCTTGAGAAAAATAGTATTATTCACTGGCCAAAATCAGTTCACCCATTTTCAAATTGAAGACCTCAATCGGCTATAAGACTTTAGAAATTAGGGGCATAGTGTATTAACAAGAAGGGTTGGACACGCTTTTGCGATTGTTGGTTTATGTAAAAAATACTTTCTATGTTTCAAAATATACGGTGTATTAGTTTTTGGAAAAGTTGAACCTCTTTAAGTTTGATCAAATTTATAGAAAATATCGATATCAAATAAGACCTCTCTAAGGTGTATATCAATATTGATATTATCAGTTAGCATAATTAGATTCATCATGAAATGAATTTTCATACTTTACTTATTTAGTATATTGTCGATATTATTTTATTTATTTAGTATATTTCGATATTTTTGGCTCCAAACGGGTCAAAGTTAAATAGATTGGACTTTTCAAAAACAAGTACACCTTATATTTTGGAACGAGATATTTCGTTTCACTAGTCGGGAGATGGAGTGTGTTTTCATTTTATTATTTATAATGTCATGTTTTGGTGGGTCTTTTGCTGTCTAGTTCTGTATTATTTGTTAATCAACTAATATTTATGTGGGAATTTTTTGCATCGGGTTGCATGTCTATTTTGGTGCTACAATATCACATTTGAACTTCTTTATATATAGGTGTGAGAGTGCAGGATTGATAGGTTTTATCGTCAATTGATTTTAAAATCATTGACCTAGTAAAAATCATGTACCACATCCAAAATTAAATACCTCGTCGAATGAAAAAGTTCCACAATTAAGGAGCATTGTGAACTAAAAAAATTGAATGCAAGATCTTCTTAAGAAATAGCTAAATAGCTGACCTAGTCAAAATTGATGACCCATTTCTAAATGCTATACGTATGATCAAACTTCATACTTTGCATCTGAGCAGACTGTTCTGGTGTAGTGGGCCCAAACGTTGGAACGGCCTTGTGTCTTGTCGTACAAAATCGTATGGAAAAAGTATTCATAAGGCAGTTTCTTTCTAAATTTGAGACCTCAACTGATTGTGAAGTCTTAAAATTTAGGGAGCATAGTGTATTTTAGACCGATAGATTTGATATACTTGTCCAGAATGTGTTTGATCTGATTTGGTGTATGCTAAGCTCCTGTTGGTTTCTAAAAAAGTTTGTGAATAAAATTAAACTTTGAAATCTAGTGAACTTAGATTTTACTATGAAAAATGCAGGGCGTCCATCCGAGAGACATCCATCAAGAAATATAATAAGCAACACACTGAGGATTCGAATATTCAAAGGCGTGGACGGACTCGCCTGGTCTCGGTATCGCTAGGGGTCGGCTCGTTTCGCGATACAGGACGGCGTGCTATTCAGTCGGTACAAGGGCTCATTTAATGCATATATTGGACCAAAGAGACGACGTTTGTACAGTGCATGGTGACGGACGTCGAGAGCTGGTGACGGACGTCCAGAGCTAGTGACGGCGTTTTGGTTCTGTGCAGTATATTCGGATTTGGGTGATATGGTTTTCCCAAATTCTGCGAACAAAAAACTAAAAATTTTTAAGTGGCACAAAATGTAATTTGTTTTAAGGCAAATTTGCAAATGCTTGCGGGCCTAGTTAAACGAAGCCAAGTAGTAATGTTTTCCCAAATTTTAAATAAAAAAAGTTTAAAGGCTTTGGTTTCTACAAAATCCGTATATGTGGCTAGCGCTAAATTTGTTTTTGCAACAGCTTCCGCACAGCATTTCCATTTTTGTGGGGTCTTGGTGAGTTCAAATTTTTAAGGGGTGGGATGTTTTACAATACAAAATCGTTGTTTTGGGGCTATTGCGAAGAACATTGGCACCCTCGCCCCTCCCCATCTTTCGCCAAGATTTTGGTTTGGATCGCTGGCCTTGCCCAGGCCCGCCACCCACCCTCAGTGGGTCGGTGTCCAAAGCCTCGGGGAAAAAGAAATGTGGTTAGGGCTTGGCCCAAGGACCGGCCCTTTATCCCTCGCCCCTCCTTTTCAACCCGCAAACGTGGTCCGCAAAATCGCTGGCGTCCCGCCACCCCTACCCCAATCGGCGCCTGGAAGGAGGGCTCGCAGGGAGGCGCGCGTGCCACCCCCACCCACGGGGGTTGCCTCTTTTTTGGGGAAAGAGGAGAAAGGATTTGGCTATCTCTTTGGCCAGGGGCTGGGAAAGTCGCCCGCCGGTGGAGGGTAGGATGGGGTGCGGGGCTTATTCGAAATTTTTGTCGGGGTTTTTGATCCGGCTACTTGGCCCGGGTCAGCCCCCGGGAGGCGGAGGAGGGGCCTCCCATGCCCGGGGGTTCGTCTCGGTTGTGGTGGGTCCAGAGATCTGGGCAGGAAAAAGGTTTGGGGCGAATGTCCCTTTCGAGGCAAAAAATAAAACAGCAGGTCCTCCGGTGGATTGGGAATAGGTGGATTGGACGGATGGCTCGGTGGCTTCAAAACTGAATATTTGATGTACTGAATATTTTGATGTTAATGAACTTGTAATTATTCAAAATTTACTTAACCCCACCACCCAAATTTGAGTGGGTAAAAAAAAGAAATGTTTGGATTTTAGACCTTTTCCATAATTAAATGTACTAATAGAGGTTTTCCTTTATAATTTTCTGGTTGTGGAAATGTTTTGTTCATTTTTTTTCCATTTTCGTTGAGGAATTAAATTGTTTTTTTCCCAAAAAATGCTTTATGGTGATCACATTTCTACCAATCTCCCACCAACATGAATATGTTTCCCTTTCGGGCAATGGAGAACTTTTAAATTATTTGTATTTCGGTTATTGTTCCGAAAGGTTCTAGGAGAAAAAACTTTTAACACTACTTCAGGGTCACAAAGTTATTCAGGGAAATTTGATGGTATAAGTCAAGTAATCGGTGTTTATTAATTAAAAATTCTAATTAACAATTCTTCATATTAACTTTCTTTTTACCATTTTAATTTATGGTGTGGCCCAAGGTCCCTAAAAATCAATTGCAATTTATGGCAAAAACTTTCCAAGAAGGTTATGTTGGACCTTAAAGTAATGCCTTTTTTTAATATTTCACGACCTTGGTTATTTTACTTCCTTCTTGTTTCCCCTTTGGTACTTTCCTTTATTTTTGTTCCCTGTTTTTAATTAAGCAATAAAAAAAAATGTTATTTTTCCACTAAAAAGAAATGAATTTGGGTTCCAAAATTTTTCCAATTCGACAACATGAAGTTTTGTTTCCCTATACACCCGAACCATCCCGGGTTTCTTTCTTAAACTGTGGTCCTTTTCGGTTGGGTACCAAAGTAAATGAATTACATGGAAAAATACCATTTATTTCATTAAACACAACTCGCAGTGGAACTAAAACTGAATATGATTTTAGCGATAAATTTAGAGCTCATCCTTGAGTTTCCTTTCTTATTGCTCGGTTTATTCATGAAATTGTAATCCTTTGGAATAATGTGCTATTTCTTCGCATAGTAGTTTTTTATTACAATTTTTATGGTTATTTTCCTTGAAGGTTTAAATATACTACCATGATAATATAGGGTAAATGTTTTCAATAATGTATAAAGTTAGACCCTTATAATTGTTCTTTTTTTATTAATCCATTTATTTAAAATCAAAAAAAGCTAACATGGTTTTGAATTTGGACACCGCCTAGTTATATGCTTGCCCTCATGACCGCACATTGAGAAGGAGACTTTCTAACGAAAGTTATTATTGTTTGAATTTGTTCTTTCTTTTCAAGACCAAAACCCACCCGGTTGGGCCCCGGGAAAACCCCTAAAACCCGCTCCCGACGGGCCACCCTGCCCGGCCCGGGTCCGGCCCTTAAATTCCCGGGGGTTTTGGATGGGCTGCTCGGCGCGGCCCTCGAATTCGGGCAAGCAACGGGCCCGTCGGATGGATCCTTTGGCATGTCGGTCCGGGCGGGGAACAAGGGTGGAAGCCTGGGGCCCGCACCCCACTAACCGGGTGGTATTTCCCCGGGCCGGGATGTTGATTCTATATGCGGGGGTTTTTATTCCAAAAAAGCAGGTTTTCCCTCCCCCGGGAATTGGGTTTGGAAAAAGGTTTTAAGTTTGATTTTTTTTACATTTCTTTTTGTTTTATTATACAAAAATGTTGCTGTTAAATTAAACTCTTGGAATTATTTAGGGGGAGGGGTGAAAATTAGGGTTTATAATTGGGTGTTTTTTGGCAGTTTGGGGGGTCTGGGGCCCCCAAATTAGACCTTTTTTAAATAAAATGTTTTGGGGGTTTGGGGGCCGGGGCAAAACAACCCGGAGGTGGGCCCCCTCAAACCGTTGGGGTGGGCCCCTCTGGGCAACCCCGCCTGGGCACTGGGAGAAGCGGGGGTCGGAGTGGATTAGGCGGGGTTTGGCCGGAGTTGCTCGGGCCCAGGGCGCGCCCGGGTGGGAAGGTCCACGGTGGCCCGTCGGGGAAACAAAAGGCTGCTGGGGCCCCCCGGGGTTGGCGGGGCCGGGGCCCCTAGGGATAAAGCCGGGGCTTCCGGGCCCTCATTCTCTGGTTTGTGGATTGAGGGGCTTGGTGTGCCCCCCTCCCAGAGGGCCGGCCCGGGCCCACCGAAAGCCCCTCCATCAAGTATTTCGTTTTGGCGGTTTGCTCCGGTGTCCCTTGGGCCGACGCCGGCGGGTGGAACCAGGTGGCCCTCATGGGAATTTAAAGGTTTAAATCTTTAACTCATTAGGGGGGCCGGGCCCGGGGGAATGACGGGGGTTCCCCTCATACATGCTGGTTTTATTCCAAAAAACGGCGGTCTGGTGTGCCCCCTCCAACGGGCCCGCCCGGTTTGGAGAAGACAAGTGGGTTAAGGGAGAGGTGGTTTTGGGGATGTTGCCGGGTGTCCCTCGAAGACCAAGGGTAAGGGGGAATTGGGAAATAAAGGGTTAAAATTGTTCAATCAGGGGGCGGGGGCCAGGGCCTAGGGGTTTGGGGACCAGGGCGTTTGCGGTCATTAATGCTTTTGGTGTTGTAAAAAGGCCCGCACTTTTTGGTGTGGCCCTTTAGCCCGGGGGTTTTTGGGAAAGAACTTCTTTAAATTTTTTTATTTGGGGTTTTGGGCCATTTTCCCCGGGTGTCCTGGGCGGCACAACCCTAAGTCCTTAAGCCCTTTTCCAATTTGGGGCAAGGGGGTTTGTGGTCCCCCTTTTAGGGGCATGTGGGGAAATTTCCCCCCCATTAGGGTTTCAATAAAGGGGAAAAATTTTTTAATTTGACAAAAGGGCGGGGAAACCCCCCGTTGGGCCATTAGGGGGTTGGAAATTTTTCCGGGGTGGGAAAGGGACCAATTGCCCATTGGAATTTCGGTTGGCTAACCAGGACCCAAAGGGGTTTAAATTTGTTGCTGAAGGAAAAAATTGAAAATTAGGGGGAAAAATTATTTTGTTTTTTGTGGGTTTAAAGGGGGACTTTGTGTGTTAAAAGTAAAATATGAAAAGGGTTGGATCAATGCCCGGGACGGGTTTTCCCTTGGTTCAAGTCCATTTTTCCTAATTTAAATTTTTGGGTTTGTTTAAAATTAACTTCCGGGCTTAGGAAAGATGGAACCCGTGATTTTTTGGGGAGTTCTTTAAATTTGGTTTTATTACGAAATTTTTTACAAATTAATTGCCTTAATAGGCGAAAAATTGGGCCCTGCGTTTTGAAATTGGGGAAAAGGGATTTTTATTTTTCTCATTGGATTAATTTTTATGCAATTTCCCCCCCCTACAAGTTTTAATTTTACAAAAGGGGGTTTTGAACCAAAAATTTCCAAAGCCCTAAAGGGCGAGAGGAAAAAATTGGAAGAAACTTTTTGGAAGGAAAAAGGGGGGGGAGGAGGGAGATTTGGGGCTTGCTTTAGTACCAAATCAAAGGGCTTGGAAATTGAAAAAAAAAATTTCCACAAGAGGGCCCCGATTTACCTTTGGAAATTTGTTAAGGGGATTTTTGGCAAATTTGTAAAGAAAGTTTTAAGGGCCCGGAAAGGAAAAAGGGATGCTTGAGTTTAGGTTGTTTAAAATTTTGGGGCAGGATTACTTGGGTTTTAGTGTGGAAAGAGAAAATCATTATTTGGGTTTTGGAAACCAATGTTTTGCCTTAATTAAAAACCTTTGAAGAAACCAAGGTTCGGTTAAAGACAAAAACGGGAAAGGGAGGCCCGGCAGGTTTTGAAAGGTTTAAAAAAAGGAGAAAATTTTTTATGGTTGGGCCGGGCCCTTAAAAGGGGAATTAATTTTGGGAAAAATTAAACCTTTAAATTTCCCCCTTGGTTTGAGGCAAGTGGGGTTTATAAACCCCAAAAGGAATTGATGGAAACTAGGCCCCGAATTTACGGGTGATGGGTTTGTCGGGGAAGAAGGGGAGTTTCAAAGGGGTTTTTTAAACAGGGAACCGGGGGCCAAAGGGTACCGGGGATTTCTCAAATAATGGAAGTCGGAGAATGGGGAATTTTTGGGAACCCAAAGGGGAAAAAAATTCAAAGGGCACAAAAGCCGTTTTTTTGATTCTTTGGTAAGAAGAATCTTAAAAGGTTTGAGGGCTTAAAAATTTGGAAGGGAACCCAAAAATTGGAAAGGGGGAAAAAGGCTACCCTCTTTTAAAAAACCCTTTCCCCCTTTATGCGGTGCCAAGAAATTTCTGGCCCCACCGGGCGGTGATTGGAAAATTACAGTGAACCACGGGTTTGGGGGAAAGCCTCCCGGGAGGGAAAATTTTTGATTGTATGTTTAAAATTTAAATTCGGGGAAAGGGAATAAAGGGATCATTTTAATTGGGCCGTAAAAGGGGAAAAAACACTTCCTATGAAAACCCGAGAAAGGGAAAATTTGGGATGGGTTTGGGTTGCCGGGTTGGTTTTTTTTAAGGCCGGTCAAATCTTTGGGAGCAACGGGCAATACAAAAGGGGATCTGTTTATAAACCTCCCCTTTTGGGCCATAAGCGGAGTTATTTGTGGTTACCGGCCAAGAAAAAAAGCGAAACATTGGGAAAGGCCCTTTTTGGGAAAAAAAATTGGGAATGGAACTGGTCAAAAGAAAAGCAAAATTTCCTTAAAGGCTTTGTCGTAACCAAAATTCCCCGTCTCGGAATTTAACAAAAACCAAGGGGTAAACCCCATCCCTTTTGTTTACTTTTGCACCATTTATATCCAATTTTAAGAATTAGGGGTAATTTTTCCGCCAACCCAAGGGGGAAACTTTAAGGGAAAGGACCAAAAAAAATGAACATAGTATTTTGTTTTTAAGTGAAACAATTTTAAAGGGCCCACAAAAAGTGTTAAATTTGGGAAAAATGGAAAAGAAATTATAAATTTTCCAAAAAAAGGGAAAAAAATTTAAAAAAGGGTTTTGAAAAAATTATGGGGCAAAACCCAAAAAAAGTATTTTTGTAAAGGAAAAAAAATAAATAAAGCGGGAAAACCAAAAAGGTTTTCAAAAAAAAGTTTACAAGAGAAGAAATTTCTTTTAACCTGCAAAGGGTTTGAAAAAAAAGAAAATTTAAATTTTGGAAAGAAAACAAAACAAACCCAAAAAAAATAAGTTTTTGTTGAAGAGAAACAAAATAAAATTAAAGCAAGAAAGAAAACAAAAAAAAAAAGTGTTTTCAAATTTAAAAGTAAGGATAAAGAAAGTTTATTTATTTTCCAAAACTAAAAGCGTTAAAAATCAAAAAAAAAATAAATTGCAAAAACCAAAAACAACAATAAGTATTTTGGAAGTAGAAAAAATAAAAAAATCGGAAAACAAAAAACAAAAAAGTTTTTCAAATTTGAAAAGAATGGACTTTGTTTATAACCCTAAGAAAATTAAAATCCCAAAAAAAATTTCCCCGGGAAAAAAACCCAAAAAAAAAATTTTTAAGGGGGAAAAATTTGGCCAAAAAATTTTTCTTTGAAAATTCCTTTAACGGTTTTTTTAAAAAAAAAAAGGGTTAAAAAACAAGGGGTTTGGAAAAAAAAAAAGGGGTTTTGGTTTGGGAAAAAAATTCGGGCCCCCGTTTTTTTAGTTGCCCCCTTTTAATTAAAGGCGGATTAAAAATTCCCGTTACCCAACCCGGCCCCCCAAAACGCCCCTCCAGGGGGGGCCCCTAAGTTTGGGTTTGGGCTCTGGCCCTGTTTTTCTTTTAAAAAACCCCAAACAAAAACCAAAAACCCCTAAAAACAAATTCAAAATTTTCAAACGTTTTTCTTTAAAATTTTGGGAAATTTTTTTTTAAAATTTCCCGGAAAAGGAAAAAATATCAATGAAAATTTGTTTTCAAAGGAATTTTTGAAAAAACGGTTTGAAAAGTTTTTCCCCTTTTTAAATTTGAAATTTTTTTGGTAAATTTTGTTTTCCCATTAAAATACAAAAAAAGAAAAAGGAAACTTTTAAAAAAATTTTTTAAAAAATTTTTTCCCGTTTAATAAAGGGTTTTTTTTTTGAAAATTTTTGGGATTTTTTTGAATTTATTTTTGAAATTATTTTTGGGAAATTTTAATGATTTGGGTGTTTATTTTTGAAAATTAATTTTTTTTGAATTTAAAATAAATAAAAGAAAAAAAAAAAAAAATGTTTTAAAAAATTTTTAGTAAATTTAAACAAATTATTTTTCTTTTAAAAGGGAAAAGATTTAAAATTTTAAAATAAAAAAATAATTTGGGAAAAAAAAAAAAAATTTTGGGGAAATTTTTTGGAAATGAAAAAAAAATTTTTGAAGAAAAAAAAAAAAAAATTTAAAATGGGACTAACAGGGAAATTTAAATTTCCAAAAAAATTTTTTTAAAAGAAAAAAGAATTTTTAAAATTTAAAAAAAAAAGGGTTTTAAGGAAAAAAAAAAAAAAAAA